>OZ021713.1:9331773-9642115 GCA_963978555.1 Galerucella nymphaeae
GTTTTCAGAAATTATAGTTGAATACTGGGCGATCCAAAAGTTTCGCTCGGTTATTTAAATTTATTTTTGTATCAGGAATCTCAGTGAATCGCCGACTTTCTCGGGTTTTTCCGAGATTCCTTTCTTTGTCTCTCTGCCGTTCAAATTAGTTGATAGTAACTCCAGGTTTTAGGAACAATATTTGATTGCTGGACGATTCAAAAGTCTTGTACGGAAATTAAATTCGGACTAGAATATCAACCGATCGCCGACTGTCTCGGGTCTTGTTGATATTCTTATCTTCATAATTTTTACTGAAATTAAATTTTTCAAAATTTGTCGAACCACTGCCTAGCACCGTGACATATTTAGTAATATTGAATACAATAGCACATTTTGTAAAACCGCCGAGTCCGAATAAACCATATTGTTTTTTTTGTGATTTGCATTATAATTAAATTGTTTTATATACTATCTCTTTTATATCTGGTGTATATAATTTTTTTTGTTTAAGTGCCCGTCTTCTTGCTAGCATTATTAGCAGGTACGGAAAAGGTTTTTTTTTGTTGCTGTTAACCGATTATAATTTTGGATTAGAATACAAACCTCCATTGAATTACCGTAGTTTTATTGATAAATTTTCTAGTATTTCGATCCTACAGTTAATGGTTATTTTATTTTACAACGGTAGTTGTCATATTGGTTTCAAAAGGTAATGATAGGTAATTTATTTGGTAAGAAAAAAATAAGTATACCACTACTTAGTCTCTACCGTTATTCATAGTTCGACCCCTGGAATTTTCCGTAACCTCCATCTGAGGCTATCTGGAACTCTTGACGCTAAGGGTCAAGGGGCCGTGGAGCAAACCACGTAAAAAATCTGGTGCCCGAGCATTGATTTGAAAATTTTGCATCGAGGGTGTCCAAAGTGACGTGTCTAGTTGATAAGAGCCGGAGTGAGGTGAAGAAGAACGTCACAAATTGGCGCCCGAGCAGGGACTCATATGTTAATTTTTTTTTAGGAACCGTTATAATTTTTTTCTTGTCTCCGTATAGCGTATTAGAGCAGAGACTTGATTGTTAATTTGATACAAACCGTTTTAATTTTTTTTTATTGTTGATTTGAACAAGGACCGTTATTCCGTTTTCGATTTTTTTTTGTTGTTGTTTTGTGCAGATATTTTTATTCTAGTTTTGCCTTGTAGTTGCAGAGAGAGCCGATTATAGTGGAAACTGTTTTATACCGTTTTGATTTTTCTTCCTTAAAGTGTTGTTGTATTCTTGTTATTCTGGTTTCGACTGTCTCTTATCGTAGTGTTGAATAGAACAGGTAGCGGTTTATCCCGTTTTTCAATATAAGAGGAGATATAAAGTAAATGTCTAGGAGAAACTCTGAGGAGCTAGACATCACTTTCCTATTTGACCGAGAAGCTGTTGACAAAACACCCGTTCCTTCAGTACCGTCCCAACAACCGACCGTAATTTCTGTTGAAGAGGTTATAGACCAACGAGTAAGCTGGGTGTATACCCTTAAAAACGAGGAATTGAATGCACATTTGAAGAAAAGAAATTCATCCATTGCGGGAATCGTTCCGGAGAAACGGAAAAGACTGGTAAATTTTTTAAGACGGAAAAATAGGTCCCCGCAAACCGCTGTTGACCAGACCAAACCTACCATTCACCCGACCGCTATGGCAACTCCACCGATAAATGTACACGATTGGAAGGTCTCTTTTGTAAATCGGGGAGATCCTGCCTCGTTTATAGAAAGAATTGAGGAGATATGCACGGCAAAGAATGTCCAGAAAGATAGTTTGCTGCCAGTGTTACCGGAATTACTATCAGGTGAACCCGCATTTTGGTACCGTAACAACCGGAGTAGGTACACGACCTGGGAAGAATTCGAAACAGATTTCCGTATCTTCTTCTATCCCGTTAATTACGAGGTGGACTTAGAAGCCGAAATAGGTCGACGTTTACAACGGAGAAATGAGTCCGCTGCAACATATATAACCGAGCTACAAACTCTAATGCGACGACATGGAAAGCTAACTTCCGAACAACAGTTAGCATGGCTGTACCGCAACCTGTTGCCAGAATACCGTCTGCAGGTCCGAAAAGGGGACTTTCATGATTTTTCTTCATTTTGTCAGGTGGTAAGGGAATATGAGCTTCTCAGAAAGAAACTCCAATACGTACCCAGCCACAGTGGACCGAATCGTGGACCAAATCCCCGTCCGCAGCCAACAGCACCAAGATATCCGTCTAACAACTCTACTCCTGGTCCTTCCAGAGTACCCGTCGCAAGCTCCAGTCCACCGCCACCGTCCGATGCTCCTCGCCGACCGCCTCCGAATACGACACAGCAGCCGTCTGGATCAGCTTCTCGTGAACCAATTTGTTTCCGCTGCGGAGACGCTGGACATTACCGAAACAATTGTCAAAATCCTCCAAAAATATTCTGCTCTTATTGCCGTAAGGACGGAGTACTTTCCCGTGATTGTTTCTGCAGGAGGCAGGAAAACTAATTCGAAGCTGTCCCGAGGAGAGGCCGACACAGCTTCCGCAAATCTTTGCCTCTCATACTGAACCACCGCCGGCAGAAATGAACGACCCCCGTCCGCACATAGACGTCGAAATAGGCAATCACAAATTTCAAGCGTTGTTAGATACCGGAGCAGCTAAATCATATATTGGTGATCAAGTAGCTAAGACATTTTTCCAAAGAAAGCAAACTACCGCCCGTCTAGGTACGAAGGCCCATTTAGCTAATGGAAATTATAGTCTCAATCACCGATACGTATGAGCTCAACTGGAAAATCGATGGAGTCAAGATGGAGGGTTCGTTAGAGCATTTACCCGGATTAATAACTGATATTGTTTTAGGACATGATGTGCTCCAAAAATATAATTTCCGTTTGGAGCTAGGAACTGGCACTATTTACATCGATAATAAAATAGTAAGGCGACAGTCATTAGCAAGTCCTGTTGGAATCTTAGGGTTGGTAAATCAATCAATGAAAGAAGTCGATGGTCCGATGATCACAGAAAACCGTTATTCTGGAAATCCAACCGTTTCCGAAGTCTCTGAGTATACCCTGGAGTTAGGGGTTGACAAGGATCAATCTGTTGTTGAAATTTACGTGTCTTCCCCGGTGTTGTTAGGGGTTGATGACGGAAAATCTGTTTCCGAAGTCTCTGCGTTTTCCCTGGAGTTGGGGGTTGACAAGGAGCAGTATGTTGTTGAACTTTCCGAGTCTTCGCCGGTGTTGTTAGGGGTTGATGAAGGAAAACCTGTTGTTGAAGTCTCTGCGTCTTCCCTGGAGTTAGGGGTTGACAAGGAGCAATCTGTTCTGGAACTTTCCGAGTCGTCCCCGGTGTTGTTAGGGGTTGACGAAGGAAATTATGTTTCCAAAGTCTCTGCGTCTTCCCCGGAGTTAGGGGTTGACAAAGAGACAACTTCTTCTGTATCATCTACGTTCTCCCTGGAAAATTCAGGGGATGACGAGAAGTATAATAACATAGGCTGACCGTTTGAGAGCATAGTTCCACTAACAGAAAGAAGCCTATCAAAGGAACAAACAGACAAATTAAACATCTTCCTAGATCGAGAGTTACCGAAATTTGAATCTTTACGAGGCCCGACTACACTAGTTGAACATGAAATCCGTTTGCTACAATCCCGTCCGATCAAACAGAGATACCGGCCAATGAACCCGAAAATGCAAGAAATTTGCAATGCTGAGATAGATGTCATGTTGGCAGAGGGAGTGATCGAACCCTCTACAAGTCCGTGGAGTTCTCCAATCGTCATTGTAAAGAAGAAAGATGGAAAAAACCGCTTCTGTATAGACTTCCGGAAAGTAAACGAGGTAACAATGAAAGATGCTTATCCTCTTCCGTTTATTAATGCTATTCTAGATAAATTGCGAAAAGCCAAGTACATTTCCAGCTCAGATTTAAAGAGTGGTTACTGGCAAGTTCCGTTAACACCGGAAAGCTAACCCATTACCGCATTTACCGTGCCAGGACGTGGATTGTTTCAATTCACGGTCCTCCCATTTGGGTTACACTCCGCACCTGCCACGTTCCAGAGATTGGTCGACCAACTAATAGGTCCAGATTTAGATCCGTATGCCTTTGCTTATCTGGATGACATCATAGTCTTGGGGGAAACGTTCGAACAGCATTTGGAAAATCTATCTGAGGTGTTTCGTAGATTACGAGGAGCACGGCTTAAACTCAATCCGGAAAAATGTCATTTCTGTTTACCGTCCATGAAATACTTAGGCCATATAGTCACTGGAGATGGAATCCTAACCGATCCGGAGAAGGTCGAAAGTATAATTAAATTTGCAGCACCAAGGAATATCCGAGAACTAAGAAGGTTTTTAGGAGTTGCATCTTGGTACCGGAGGTTTGTGCCATCGTTTTCTCAAAAGGTAGCTCCGTTGACAAAATTGCTCCGTAAGTCTCAGCGATGGAAATGGGCTGAAGAACAAGAATCCGCTTTCGTTTTGATTAATACTTGTCTGTCTGAATCTCCCGTTTTAAGTTGTCCTGATTTTACTGTACCGTTCACCCTGCAGACCGATGCCTCCGAATATGGTTTGGGAATAGCCCTTACCCAGCAAAAGGAGGGTCATGAACACGTGGTAGCGTATGCTAGTCGCACCCTAAGTCCTACCGAGAAAAACTACTCCGTCACCGAGAAAGAATGTCTTGCCATTGTTTGGGGGATTGAAAAGATGCGTCCTTATTTAGAGGGCCACCATTTCACGGTTGTTACCGATCATCAATCTCTTAGGTGGTTACATTCCATAACTAGTCCGTCTGGACGTCTAGCTAGGTGGAGTATTTTTCTACAACAGTATGATTTCGAGATACAGTACCGTAAAGGTGCTCTAAATCGTGTTGCTGATGCTTTGTCTAGAAACCCGCTACCATTGACCGCTGAAACTGACCCACCGTCTGCACTCTGTTTGACTGACGTAACTGCCGAATGTTCATGGTACCGGAACAGGAAGGAAGAGGTCCTGAAGGATCCAGAGAAGTTTCCGGACTACTGCATTAAAGAAGACCGTCTTTACCGTCATTTCTGGGACATAAATGATTTCAGAGAACCAGAAATGTCCGATCCTTGGAAACTGTGCATCGCCAAGCCCGACCGAACCCGAGTTTTGCAAGAAAACCATGATGCCCCTAACGCCGGACACCTAGGAATTGCTAAAACCATCACCCGGATTGCAAAACTGTACTATTGGCCTGAAATGTTTCGAGACATCACCAAGTACGTACGTAGATGTCTACAATGCCAAAAGTATAAGCCGTCCCAACAAAAGCCCCCAGGCAAAATGCGACCAACTTCAAATCGAGGACCATGGAAAACCGTTAGCTCCGATATAATTGGACCGTTACCACGATGTAAAAAAGGAAACTGTTATATAGTTATGTTTCAGGATAGATCCACCAAGTGGGTCCAATGCAAACCGTTAAGGAATGCTACAGCCAGTAGTATCAGTACCGCCTTTCACGATGAAGTTTTAACCATATTTGGATGTCCCCGTACCGTACTAACTGACAATGGCACACAGTACGATAGCAAACTGTTTAAGGAATTGTTGAAATAATTGGGAATCAGACACTGCTTCACACCGCCGTACACACCACAAGCCCATCCAGTGGAACGAGCAAATCGAACATTGGAGACGATGATTGGGCAATACTGCGAAAAGGATCACCGAGATTGAGATCTCAGATTGGCGGACCTCAAATGTGCAATCAACAACGCAAAACATGATTCTACGGGATTCTCCCCCGCATTTTTAAATTTTGGAAGAGAGCCTGAGATACCGAAATCCTTCCGAAAAGAAGTTGAAGATGCTCCCAAAGACACTCTGAAGGAAGATGCTGGATCAGACGACCCTGGCGAAGTAGACTCCACACCTCATCTCCTACACATGGGAAAGTTGCAGGAATGTTTCGATTTAGTCCGCCTAAACCTGTCTAGAGCGTTTACTAGCCAAAGCCGTTATTATAATTTACGACGCCGCGACTGGAAATGCACCGTCGGAGATGAAATGATGAAAAAAGAGCATACTTTATCATCCGCTGCTGATTATGTAGCCGCAAAGCTAGCTCCGAAATATTCTGGTCCTTACAAAGTTGTTAGAGTTGTATGTCCGGTAGTTTATGATCTGCGTGATGACAAGGGCAAGATATATAAACATGTACATATAAAGGATTGAAGCCAATTATTAACTAATCATTTTTAATTACAGTATGAATACCGATCCGAACCAGTCGCCGCCTTACCAAAATGGGTCGTATCCGGATTATTCTTGGCCGGATATGGAGGATCCAGATTTATTAAATTCCATCGATATAACTGCCGCATCAATGCTAGAGGAGTGGGAGAATAGATATGCACCCAGCCCTACCCTTCCCGACGACCTCTTCGAAGACGAAATCATTATAATCTCGGACACCGAGTTTGAGGAGGAATTTGATCCTCACTTGTTCGAGTTGAGCCGATATATACCCGGCTCAACCCCTCCATCATCCCCACCACCTCCGGAGGAAGGCATCATCATCGAGAAGAGGGTGGTCTGCACGTTGTTTGAGCGGAGGACGGTGCAAACCCTGGACGAGGACTATAACCCCCGCCAGGAAGTGTCCGAGACTGTACCCAGTACACCTCAGGGGTGTACACCACCTTCGACCCTCTTCACGAAGAACCAACTCCTTCTCCACCGCAACAACAAATCCAGGAAGCCATGGAAGTAGAGGAGGTAGTCTGCCTGGAAGACAGTTCGAGTCCTCCACTCCCGTCACCGGAAGAATTACTATGGGAGTTCATACGGAACCACCAACGGTCAGAACCATGGCCCAAAGTCTGGGCAGAAAGGGCTCAAGTGCTAAGGCCGAAAGGGTCCGATAACACCAACACAAAAGCTACGCTTTTGTCCATTCATTTTTTTTATTAAAGGGTCTATGCCCATATTGAAAATACTAAGTATAATCTTACAAATCTACACTGAATAGACCAAATTTCTTATGCGGCCTCGAAAATTAATATTTTTTGCTGCGGGCATTTCCTTCCCTACGGATTCCTGACGCGGAACAGTTTCTTCGGGGTCCAAATCCTCGAACTGGTGGGCAGCGGTGTCGTCGCGAATGTCTCTCACGTACGGCTCCATTGGGGTCAGACCTTTCTTCGGTGCCAGCATATAGATCACACTGTATGCGGTTTGTATGTATGTTCCTGGGTTTCTCGGATTTGCTGCAGGGGAACGATACATGCCTGCACGGCAACGGATCTCCTGGCATCTCGGGACGGGATACTTGCAGATTTCTCCACTGGTCTTCTCCTGCAAGGGCAATCTCGGGACAGTTGTCCAATTTTTCTGCAACGTGAACAAAACAGGACCGGCTTTTGTTGGCACCTGTCTCGACGGGGACCAGGCATACCACATCTCCAGCACATATCGTAGGTAATAGGTATGAACTGGGACAATTTGTGACGTTCTTCTTCACCTCACTCCGGCTCTTATCAACTAGACACGTCACTTTGGACACCCTCGATGCAAAATTTTCAAATCAATGCTCGGGCGCCAGATTTTTTACGTGGTTTGCTCCACGGCCCCTTGACCCTTAGCGTCAAGAGTTCCAGATAGCCTCAGATGGAGGTTACGGAAAATTCCAGGGGTCGAACTATGAATGACGGTAGAGACTAAGTAGTGGTATACTTATTTTTTTCTCACCAAATAAATTACCTATCATTACCTTTTGAAACCAATATGACAACTACCGTTGTAAAATAAAATAACCATTAACTGTAGGATCGAAATACTAGAAAATTTATCAATAAAACTACGGTAATTCAATGGAGGTTTGTATTCTAATCCAAAATTATAATCGGTTAACACCAACAAAAAAAAACCTTTTCCGTACCTGCTAATAATGCTAGCAAGAAGACGGGCACTTGAACAAAAAAAATTATATACACCAGATATAAAAGAGATAGTATATAAAACAATTTAATTATAATGCAAATCACAAAAAAAACAATATGGTTTATTCGGACTCAGTGGTTTTACAAAATGTGCTATTGTATTCAATATTACTAAATATGTCACGGTGCTAGGCAGTGGTTCGACAAATTTTGAAAAATTTAATTTCAGTAAAAATTATGAAGATAAGAATATCAACAGACCCGAGACAGTCGGCGATCGGTTGATATTCTAGTCCGACTTTAATTCCCGTACAAGACTTTTGAATCGTCCAGCAATCAAATATTGTTCCTAAAACCTGGAGTTACTATCAACTAATTTGAACGGCAGAGAGACAAAGAAAGGAATCTCGGAAAAACCCGAGAAAGTCGGCGATTCACTGAGATTCCTGATACAAAAATAAATTTAAATAACCGAGCGAAACAGCGTATGCCGTATTTCACACTAATCGTTTCTAAAATAAATTTTTTTGAAAAAAAAAAACGGAACTAGATTTAATTATTTTATTCCAACACCTATGGATATACTGAACGGCCCGAAAGATTTAATCAAGTAAAATTAAAATACATGTATACCGGATGTCCGAAATATTTTAAATGAAGGTGGAATTTATATTTACTACCTTACAACATTAACAAAACTAAAGTAAGTGAGTAAAGAGGGAGCAGTATTTTACATCTTAAAAAAAATTAATCCCTTAATATTATACCGGAGCAAGAAAATAACAGAAATAATTCAAATCCCTATTTAACCTAAAAAAAAACAAAAACAAAATTAACTTCGTTACAATGCATTAAAATAGAAAAAACAGGGTGGTTGTATTTAAAAAAATTAAGAAATTTGATATTTATGAAGTTCAACTTTGAACACTTTTTATTCGCACCCTGTATAAAATGGAAAACTTTTCTACATAGATTCGATTACGTTTGACCTTGCTTAAGGCAACCGAACAGAAACCATTTCCATATCTTCAAGGGTCTCCTCGTAAAAAAATAATTTATAAGGGTCTTCAACGGTCAAATTTTCTACAAAAAAATCAATAACTCAAAAAGTGTGCAATTTTCGAAAAAAGTTTTTGGACAAAAGTATACTAAAATATTACGTACATTTCAAAAATGTATTAATATACAGGGTGTTCCATTTAAAATAACAAAGTTACAGTCGACTTCCGGTAAAACCGGAAGTCGGCCATCTTTGAAAATATTTTAGTTGAAAAGATCGTATCCGAAAACCCAAACGTAAAAATTTTCATGAGTTTACTATAAGTATTTTGCCATATACAGATAGTTTTCACTCGTCGTGGGACACTCTGTATATTGTACACAAAATCTATTAATTGGATTGTCTACATTTAATAACCGTTCATCTTCTAAACCATAAAGTTCATTAGAGATTTTGTGCACTACTTCCTTATATACATCAAGCCAAAGCCGCTCAATTCTTTGTTTATGAACAGATTTTCCACTAATATGACTTCCTCTATTCATGCCTCTCAGAAGGTTCATAAGTACAGCCACTGAAATGTTTTCATATCCATGATCAGATCTCATACGCGACGGTAAACCATATGTTTGAATAGCTTTTTTAAATAGTTTTAATACTGGTTCTGCTTGTATTGATGTGGTACATGAGAGATACATAATCATTCTTGAATACCCATCAATATATCCATGGATAACAAAACCCCACCTGAAAAGACAAATATCAAACAATTAAAAAATATGCAGAATCTACTTGATTTCACCATATAAGGATTAAATCCATAAATATAATGAATTTTATAATTGTTAACAAAAATTACTCTGCATATCACAAAATAGTTTGAAGAGTCGCAATTCAAAAAATTTTCTAACAAGACATTATATTGTGGATTGTCAAAATGTTCAATCAGTACTAAAAACATTGTTACCTAAAAGGCTTATTTGAAATATTCAGACCCCATCATAAAATATAGTATACTGCACTAACCTTGCCAATTTTAAATGTGCATCCATATGCCATAGAGAATTTGGTGTGGGAACTTTATAAGATCTCCTACGAATACCGGAGCTCCACCTACTAGACGTTCCAACTGGATCAATCTCACTTAACATAGATCTAATTTTTTTTCTTTGTATAAATAAACCTTCTGCGCATAAATATCCTGCCATCATCTAAAATGAATGAATTTCAATTGTCCAGAAAAGTACACATCACAGTTGCGTTTTTAAGTTGATCTTCTGTATGATCCTTCAGAGGAGTTATGACATTTACAAAATTTATAATTGATTTCTATTCCATATGATTCACTCACAACCACATAAAAATCTATCGTTTTTTAAAATTGGGTGGTTCTAGTTTCGAAATCTGATGAAAATCGGGAAAATCAACTTGAATGTCCATGCCCAAACTTTTTAATTTAATACTTGAAGTATCCAACTTTGGTTTTTTCATCATTCACAGGGGGGGGGTATATATGACATGCTATTTGTAATCTGAGTACTAGTTTATTTATTTGACAATGGAATTCAATGAGCTGAAGTGTTCTTAATAAATAAAATAATCAAAATACAGAATTGGACAAATCATCAGAAGCTACTAAATAAATGGAGATGGAAATTATTTATACATTATACCTACATGAAATTAAAAATGCTTGAGTTTACATGTGAAATTCATTGACTAGTATCTTCTCTAGTGTCTTTTTTATATTAATTGAAAAAAAAACAAAAACTGGAAAACTTGAATACAAACAACATAACATTCAATCCTCGAAACATCATGAAACTGTAAGTACTTACACACTTTGCACCACGATTTGAAAACCTTTCAGACACTAACTTCACAAATGATGAAATTAAATTTTTGAATAAAGGCTTAAAATACAGCATATCTCCAAAATTCACAAATCATATAAAACAAATTTTAGCTACAGATTCAGAAATAGCTTTAAAATCTCAGTCTAATAATTTTCTTTATGAGAAATTTAAAATTGCCGAACTTTTGAATAAAGTCCCACCGTCAAAAATTAAACGTCAAACTAAAAATGACATTTCAGCATTAAATTCAATTAAGAAGAAAATAGTAGATAATAACCTTACAATAACAAAGTCCGACAAGGGAAACGCGACTGTCATTTTAGAGACTTGCGCGTACAAGTCAAAAGTTAATAATTTTCTTGAATCTTGTGATGCCAAAATTCTTAGGGCAGACCCAACAAAGAAGTTTTCTAATACGGTAAGAGAGATTGTTAATAATTCTAGTTATGTTTTCAATGACTATGGAAAGAAATACTTAATAAATAAGAATCCACAATCTCCACAATTATATGGAACAATTAAGTTACACAAAGATTCGAAACCAATTAGACCTGTAGTTTCTTACATTAATACACCTAATAATAAGTTAGCTGAAAGACTAAATAATATACTCAATGACTATGGATATATTTCTAACTACTCAATTCAAAATTCCATAGAACTAATCAAAAAATTGAAAACATACAACTTACAAGAAAACTCTAAACTAATTTCATTTGATGTTACCAATATGTTCTCTAAAATTCCGCCAAAAGAGTGCATAACACTTGTAAGAAAGTTGCTAGAGGATAAAAACATCCATCCGGGAATAATATCAGACATACTTAATTTATTTGACGTTTGTATTAATCAGAACTATTTCACTTTTGATAGTAAGGTATATATTCAAAATGAAGGTTTACCAATGGAAAGCCCTATATCACCAATTTTGGCAAACATTTTTATGGACAGTTTGGAAAGAAAGATCTTTGAATGTAATCTTTCAAAAAATATTTTATTTTGGTATAGGTATGTAGATGACATATTAACGTGTTTTGTAGGTAGTGAACGACAATTAAATATGTTTTTCAATTATATTAATAATTTACACCCAAACATTAAATTCACACTAGAAGTTGAAGAAAATAACTCAATTAATTTTCTTGATTTAAAAATTCAAAAAGTCAATAATGTACTGGACTTTCCAATTTACAGAAAACCAACACATACTGATGTGACTATACCATATGATCCCAACCACACCATGTCACATAAACTAGCAGCATACAATTCGATGATTAATAGAGCATTTTCGGTTCCTATGAACAAATTTAATTTGGATAGAGAAATTAATACAATTAAGCAAATAGCCACATCCAATGGTTAGGGTAGGTTCAGATGACAAGCGTTCAACGCGCGCTGAGCGCTTGTCATCTGAACCTACCCTTATCCTTTACATTTAATAAATAAATTACTTAATAAAAAAGAGAAAAAGATGGCGTTACAACTAATATTTCCTAAACAAACTAAAGAAGTAACAAATTACAAAACCATCACTTATGCTGGTAATATTTCCAATAATATTTCAAAGATAATATCTTCAGCAACAAATACAACAATTTCTTTTAAAACAGAAAACAATGTAGGTAGAAATTTGCTAAATGTAAAAACAAAAATAACCCCATTAAGAAAATCTGGGATATACAAACTTAAATGTCCGGATTGTAATGCTGTATATCTTGGTCAAACCAGTCGTAATTTTGAAATTAGGTACAGTGAACAATTACGAGCATACAGATTAAAACAACCAGATAAATCACATTATGCAAAACACCTACTTGACACTAAACATTCAGTAACACCTAACACAGGACCGGAAATTTGGGGAGGTGAACTACTTCTTGACGCAGGTGCTCAAAGAGCATGGGTCGAGAGTGGGTTACCTCCACAAGATTGGGAAAAGAGAAACTGGAGTGTGCGAGAGATGTGAAGTGGAGGATGATGTGGGACATGTGTTTAGATGCTGTAAGAATGAGGAAGTTTTGAAGAAGTTGGAGAGTAAACTGGGAGAGGCGTTGTATTGGGAAAATATGGTGGAGATTATGTTGAGGGGCGAGGAGGAATGGATGGAGATAAGTGGCGTAGTGGAAAGCATGATAAGGGAAAGAGAAGGACTCGCTACGGAATGAGAGAGGTGGGAGTGAAAGGAGGAAGATGAGGGAGAGTGTGTGAGGGACCGCCGCCCGTCTTGAAGTATGCTAGGGTAGTGATTCCAAGGCCAAAAAAAAAAAAAAAAAAAAAACCTAACACAGAACCAGAAATACTAGTTTGTGTTAGGAAGCAAGAACTGGACTTCCTTGAAGAATTAGAAATTAGAACACACTTAACAGACCCACAATATGAAGTCCTCAATGAACAGCTGAATCTAGGAAGTTCTCCATTATTAAACTGTCTTCTTAAGTAATAATTGTAAAGATCAGCAGATATAGTTTTCCTGGTTTCCTATATCATTGCACAGTTATACTGATCTTAAATGGGACAAAGATATCCAGAATATCCCCATAGGGCTAATAATATCAAAGCTACTATTTGAAAATTCTTCTTTTCTTTTTTCTATTCATATATATTAAGTCAATCACTAGATAGGCACTATTTGGACTAGCCAAATATATATCAAGTATACATCATGTCAAAAGTAACTTCTGTCATTCTGATGATGATATATTTATCGAAACAATTGTCAATAATTTACTTGCAATTTACACATTTTTTCAAATATATTGTGGAGTCATTTAGAAACAGTTAGTTTCATTTAAAACCATATGATAAGTAATTAAGTTTAATAAAAATAACTTACTACATATCCATATTTCGGATGTCTCATATGAACTTGCATAATAATTTATTTTATATTTTCGTCTGACATTGTGCTATATCTTGGAGATGAATTTTTTTCTTTAAGTTTTTTATATACAAGGTCTTTTGAACAACCAAAGTGTTTTGCCATTTGTATTGCAGAATACCTCTCGTACAAGTGGACAAAATGATATAAGCATTGAGAGGTCCAGCTCATTTACTTTTCAAAATACGGGTTGTTGAAGTTATGAAAATTTGAGTGTTTTAATTTGATAACAAGAGTATACTAACAAATTCTCAGGAACACATTTTTAGTGAGTCCGATTTTACCAAAAAAGAATTAGAAATACAAAAAACAATTAGAATAGAGGAAACAGGAAAGTTCAAAATTACAAAAATTGGGATACTAAAAATTGATAGTGAATGGAATAGTTTGGAGATGGAATAATGATTCAGAGGAATTACAATTGAAAACTGGAAAACAGTTTCATTTTTATGGTTGTAATGATGATTATTATTGTGTAAGCAAAGTGGCAAAGCCGTTAGGCTATCGCCGAAGGGGGATGTTACTATTGAATAGATCTTAAAGAAAGAAGCATCGTTTTATTTCAATAGCTCTTCAAACTAAAGTTTTGGAAGATGTAACGTTGCAAATAGTCATTTAAGTGCAATTTATAACATGGTCCTTCGAGTCAAATTGTAAACAGTTCTATGGTAGTAGTGAATTGCTAAGCAGAATACAGTTTTAATAAGCAACAAACGGAATCGGCAAGTCAAATCGTCAAAGAGCTGACTTGTTGAGGTTGAGGATTGAGCAAGTGCAGGTAGAAAAAAGTGTGGAATGCGAGTGAGTAGCCCCTTTCGTTTGTCTATCCAATTTCCAATTCATCATTGCTTCGTTATATTAGATTTTTTTTTGGATTTTGAACAATATTAATTTTGTTGTTGAAAAATATTTTTATTAATGTGAATAGTATTTCGATTGAGATAATTTATAGGTACATATTATTAAATCAATACTTTTACTTTGTGTATGCATATTCTTATTGAACAAAAAACAAATAATAAATAATGAACGCGCTAAAGAGGCGGTATAAAGGCCGGTTAAACAAATTTTGTTAAATTCGTTGAAGGAAATATTACGGTATTGGTAACATAGGAATCAAATAGAAAATCGGTTAAATACATTGGAAGTTACGGTTTCACAAACATTTATAGAAATACAGGACCGCATCGAAGTACTTTGCGATGAATATGGGTAAGAAAGGGAATATAAAGAGAGAGAGCAGATTTCGTAAACCAATATTACAGTATCATAGCTATTGCCAAAAAATACGTTAACGAATATTTGGAAGATTAAAACAGTAGGAATGGCTCTCAGCATTCTAGGTCGCACAATGGATCTTTGAAAAATGTAAAATTGCCCGATATAAATTTACCAGAGTTTGATGGATCGTTACGTAATTGGTTAGGATTAGTGATGTTTTCGAGTCTCTTATACACAGCAACAAATCTATTTCTGATATACAACGCTTTCACTATTTACGGGCGTCATTGTAGAGTGAACCTTCTCAGTTTATATCTATTTTTGTCGAATAATTACAAAATTGCCTAGGAATTATTGGAAAAACGATATATTAACAATAAAATGCTAATAAATAATCACATTAAAAATATTTTCAGTATAGAGCCAATGAGTAAAGAATCTCCAAAAGCTATTCGTGGAATTTTAAACGCATTCACCATAAATTTAATTAACATTTAGCCGGGTACTGACTAGAGCATTTTTACTCGCACGAACGACTTACGCGTAAAAATGATCAGATGAGGACGCCACGCACATGCGTACGCGTAGCAATTCTACGCGCACAAACACGATCCGGCGGCTGTCGGCTTTTCGAGAAGATCAAAAGGTTTTCGTGCGCATAAAATGCTCAATGTGGACGTAGTTGTCGTTGTGTTTTGTTGTTCGTATCGTGAACTGTATGAAAATGGAATGGAACAATGAATTATCACTGAAATTGATAGATGAGTACGAAAAATGTCGTCTTTTATGGGATCCAAAAAATACTTTGCATTTTAATAGACAGAAGAAGCAGGATGCTTGGATTACCATAGCTACAAATTTAAACATTAGTGTTTTGGATGTAAAACAAAAAATAAGCAGTCTGATGGGTTCTTTCCGCAGAGAAAAAGCTAAAGGTATACAGACTACTGGAACAGGTAAAGGTGAGTAAATACTGAAAGTATAAATAACATTCTATTAATAGATAATGGTATATAAATTGCTTATTTATTACTGCCGCTTCAACTTCATAACCTTCTTATTTCAGGTGCTGACGAAGTTTATGTATCAAAGTGGTTCGCATTTAAAAGGTTTCACTTTCTATTGGATAAAGACGAGCCCAAAGACACAGCTGACACACAGGTAAACAGTTGGATACAATATTCTTATACAAATTAAGCATATTCATCCTGCCAAGGCACACGGCCATTGGTTGAAAAGTAGGTTTTATATTCATCACGAATTTCTTGAGCAGGTAAACTTGATTTTCGAGGTATATTTCTAATAGGTATTAGCGATGTCATAGTGTCATTCTGCATTCTCCAACTACCCGCTATAAACTGTCCATTAACTTCATTGTCGAATGTTCCTGGTGGCGTATATACATCTGTAGAGCGATGATTTCGTCTTAGAAAATTGTGTAAAAAAAGTATTGCCAATACTATATACTTCGCTTTTTCTGGCTGGAGTAGCATAGGTTTTCTCAATACCCGAAACACAGCAGACAAAATTCCAAATGCATTTTCTACCAATCTACGTGCTCGACTAAGTCTATAATTAAAAATACGTTCAGGAGATCCTGGTTGAAACTGTCCTGAGAACGGTCTCATGACATTTCGAGATAAAGCAAATGCTTCATCGCCAAGAAAAACATACGGTATTTTCTTCTCACGATCGGGCAAATTAGAGTCTTCTGGTAGTTTCAACCCGTTCCGGGCCAATTTCTTATAGAGCTCACTATGTTTAAATACTCCGCCGTCCGAGATTCTTCCTTGGCATCCAACATCAGCATATAGGAAATTATAGTCGGCATCAACCACCGCGAATAGCACAATACTGAAAAAACCCTTATAATTGCAATATTCGCTCCCACTATTAAATGGCGCTTGTAAAGCAACATGCTTGCCATCTATTGCCCCAACGCAATTTGGAAAATTCCATAATTCTGCGTATCTTTTTGAAATTTCAAGCCATTCTTCAGGGGTTGATGGCATCTGAAAATAAAAATTGAAAATAGAAATTGTTTCGATCCTTACTTGAGGAAAATCCATGTTTACACCTTTATAATAGACTATACTAGCACACTCTCAGAACACTTCATGTTCAAAATAAGTCAGAAATTGAATGTTTTAAAATAATTAATAGATACAAAAAAGAGAATATTGTTTTAAATGATCAAATTGAAAACAACAATTCCCACTGTTAAATAGCTTTTTCAACGTTTAAAATGTGTCGGAATATCCTTTGTGGCACCCTAACGCCTCGACCACTCTCATTACCTAGATGTTTTATTTTGTATATTTTCTGAAGAATTTACAGTCTTTGCCAAATAATTGTTAAAATAAATTATCAAATTAGTGAAAATCAAACAAATAGTTTGCTTGCATAGTTTATTATGAAGGTTTGAATGAAATATTTTTATATTTTCAGTGCGAAAATGAGAGTGATAATGAGACTGGTGGCAATGCTTCATCTATTATAGAAAACCCTGCTTCCGTAAATAATGAAACGGATGAGTGCCATACATTCCAATCGCCCAAACCAAAAAGAAACAAAATAACTACAAAGAACACCCACTCAAGAGCTGAAGAAGCTTATCGCATTTTGAAAGAGACCGTTGCTTGTCCGCAAGAACCTGCAGATCCATGCTCTGTTTATGGCGCACATGTCGGAAACAAATTGAAAAAATACAGCACAAGGACACGTGTTGAAGTTGAGCATGCAATAAACCAAATTTTATATGCAGCAGACAGAGGAAATTATGAAACTTCTCCCATGAATGCGTATGCAAGTATGGACTTGACCTATCGAACACCTTCTCCTGGAAGTATTTCCCAACCAAAATCAAGTTCCCAATGCCCTACACCCAGTTCTTCGCATTCCTCACTGCCAGATGTAAATGCTGTTTTTCTAGATCTATAAACTTGTAAACTTACGAAATACGAATATTTCCTTTTATATAAATTTTCTTGTCTATCCTATTTAATGTTATTCTCATTTTTGTTTTGGTTCGAGTTTATTTTTTATTTAAGAATTATACATTACATTACGTTTATTAATAAATGAATATGTTTTCATACTCACCCGTACATGTTCTTTTAGCACATCAATCAGCGCCTTGCAGACTTCAGGAATAATAATTGTAGAAATTACCTGCTTCGAAATTTTAAATAAATACTGTAGACTCGTGTAGGAATCTCCGGTGGCGAAGAAACGCAAGGTAATAGCTAACCTTTCTTGTACACTAATACACTTTCTTAATTTAGTATCAGTTTTACCAATGTTTGGACCAATCGCATTCATTAGAAAGATAAAATCTTCAGATGACATACGATTAAAATTTTTAAAGTGACCACTGTTCTCTTGTAGCCTCATATCTGTTAATAAATTATACCCACTGTATGCCTGCCTGCTCTCAAATAATTTTGTAATCCACCATCTCTTACGGTTTTTCCTATTTTTCTCTACCTCTTGCAATAGTATAAAGGCAGCACTTGCAATAATCACATTACGTCTTCTCGGCGACATTTCAACAATATCACTGGAACAATTTAACGCGCACTAATTTTAAGCTAAAAATAATTTTCGCGAACAATATATTCGCTTTTGTGTGTGCACGCAATTCGTGCGAGTAAAAATGCTCTAGTCAGTACCCACCTTTTGGGAAACATTCAAGAGCGTGCTTCTCATTCAACTGCTAAATTCGTTAGAGAGAAGCAACAGTAAACTTCTGAAAATGTCCGAAGGATTTGCGCTGTTGTCACGTTGATATAAAATCATTAGATACAGTTCCTTCCAACACAAAACTGTTGATATAACAATAAACTAAAGGTACATAATAGTTGATCTACAATAGACTGTGGAAGTGCTGACGTCATTTGACAATTGACATTTCAGTGCTGGGTAAAAACAAAAACAGCTGATCGATAATTGCATGTGTAATCACATAAGATAACAACGATTAAAGTGTCTTAACGTTTTAAAACTAAATAATTCAGTTATTTTAAGACTAAAAATGCCCTATTGCTTTGCTCCACAGTGTAATCATGTGTCTAGAAAAGAAACTTGTTGCTTTTATAGGTTTCCTGCTGATAAAAATCAATTTAATAAATGGAAAGAGATTTGCCGGTAAGTTAATGTTAATGCATACCTACACCTACCACATAAATATTGCTTTCATGGAGTATTTTGCATTAGTTGTCTTTATCTATGTTTACTTGAAAGAAAAATGAGAAAGTATTTGAATTTTAGGAGACAAGACAGGCAACCAAATAAGGAAGACAGGATATGTAGTTGTCATTTTGTCGATGGCGCCAAGGAAAATGGGCCAACAATTTTTAAATACAATGAGTACAAAAGGCTTAATTTTTCCAGCCCTGATAAAAGGAAGAGGCAAGTAGTTTTTAAATTATTAGTAGTGAATGGCCTACCATAGTTCCAAGAAGCTACAAAACACATACAAAAGTGTTTGTACGTACACTGATTCAGTACCACCCTACATTATTATAAAATTCATAATAAACAGTTTATTTAAGATGGTATTAAAAAAAATGCTACCATAATAACTTTGTCATTTTTATTTTTAGAATAAAGAAGACAGTTGCTGATATTACCATTCCAGGACCATCTTCAGCACCAGATTTTCCGATTGAAACTCCTCCTTCCTTACAGTCACCTCTCTCGCCATTAGGAAGTCCGTGTGGTGATGCACCGAGTACCGCTAAAATGTATTTTTTGGAGCAGGAGAACAAAAAATTGAAGGAAAAACTTGCCAAGGGAGAGAACAGGATGAGCTATGAAAACATTAAAGATGTTGACTCTTTAGTTTTTCAATATACAGGGTTACCAACAGGAAGTCATTTTGATGTTCAAGTTAAATTGATAAATAGGTTCGATTTTGATTATTTTATGGGATGGCGAGTGGGAGTTATAGATTTACAAGACCAGTTACTTTGCACCTTAATGAAACTTAGATTAAATTTAATGTATTTCGATTTAGGATTTAGGTTTAAGATTAGTACAACTACTGAACAAAATATAGTAGTGACATTTATTACTCTTTTGCATGAGATTTTGTTTGTTGGAATGATGGACCGAATTCCTAGTAGAGAAAAAAGTAAATTTTTTATTCCGGCATGTTTTGCTGCATTTCCTGATACCAGAATAGTACTTGATTGTACAGAAATTGAAGTGGCAGTACCATCATCAATGGGAGAACAGAAAGCAGTGTTTTCTCATTACAAGCAACGTCATACTTTTAAGGTTTTAATTGGAATAGCTCCTAATGCCACAATTACTTATGTCAGTGAGCTTTTTCCAGGTTCCTGCTCTGACAAGACGATAACAAGAGAGAGCGGAATATTATCACACTTTGTAGCGGGTGACCTTATATTATGTGATAAGGGATTCCTTATCTCAGATCTTTGCGCACCTATTGGTGCACATGTAAATATACCTCCTTTTTTAAATATCCCTCAATTTTCTAAAGAGGAGGTATTAACTACAAGAAAAATTGCCAGAGCTAGGATTCACGTTGAACGAGCTATTTCAAGGCTTAAATCCTTTAGGATACTTGCAACCAATAAAATCCTGAAAATCTACAAAACAAGTAATAATTTTTGTTTTTTCAAATTTTTTACTAGAAATTACCTATTAATGCCTTTTAATTCTTCAAGAAAGAACTGTTTGTCTTCATTGTTGACTGGCCGAGTTAAAGCTTTGTACTCTTTTGTTGGGTACATTAAACTAACTGACCCTTGTGGTTCTTCAGATGTCGCAGAAGGTGCTTTCCAAGAGCAAACTGTATCCGTTCTACTAATATTTTTGTTTGCATTAACCTTTATGTGACTGGGAAAAAAAACACCTTCTTACGACGGCGTAGGTACCTGGGTACCTACTGTATAATAATTTGGAATATAGACGCAAAATACCTGTTTTCATCAAAAAACTCCATATATGTATTTATAGGTACACAATACGTGATTTATGAATTTCCAACTTATCTGTATTTGACAAAATAAGACTTTGTTTAAATGGCAACAGCGCAGCGACATCCACTGAATTTATTCCTAGTTACAGGTCAGTTGCATGTTTGAGTTTGTCGAATAAACAACTGCGGGTGATTAAGCGTATTTGTTAAATTTTGTTTTAGAATGTCTGATAGTAAGGCTGGTTCAAGCCAAGCCAATATTGCGAAACCAATATGTCGAAATAAAAGGTAAGAAATAAAACGATTCTTTGATTCTAGTAGTGTATGAATAATAGAAACTGTCATGTTATTTTGCTTACCTGTGGTCTATGTGTGTAGGAGCCGCAGTGGAGTGGAAGTTTTTTTATCTTACAAAGAAACAAGAACAATAATTATACTAATAAAGGTAATTCGAAATATGTTATTTCAGGCTGACCTCTGCAGAATTACGAGAAGCAGTAGAACATTTGTCTGATGAAGAGCAATTTGTTGCGTCCGATGAAGACGAATATATTCCACAATTGTTATCAGGTGGAGAATCCGAGGAATCTGATATAGAAAAGGAGCCTGTAGTGGAGCAAGAATATACTGATTCCGATGAAAACGTTGACGAAGAAGAAGCGCCTACAGAAACAACTTGGGCTGGCAAGGATGGCACTCAGTGGAGTGACACATCATCAATACAAAAGCAAACAATAGGTCGTAATATTCTGCACGAAAAAAGTGGCGCATCATCCTTTAGTCGTTCATACACGGCTCGAGAAATTTTCAAGTCTATTATATCTCCAGAAATGTGTACCTTAATTCTAAGGCATTCTAACAAAAAAGGTAGAAAAGTAACGGACGAATGGAACCGAAAATTGGCAGATAAATATCCACCTCCCAACACACCAAGCCCGAAAGTATTCATTCCATTCACTGAAGTAGAATTAGATGCATTTTTAGGAGTTCTTATTGCTGCTGGCGTACACAGGTCTAATAGGGAACACGTATCTGAAATGTGGAAACTAGAGTCCTTACCTCTATTTCGAGCGGCCATGTCTCGAGATCGGTTCAAAATGTTTCTCAGATTTATTCGCTTTGATGATCAGAACACACGTGCCGAACGTGCCAAAAATGATAAAGCTGCCCCAATTCGAGATATTTGGACTATGCTAAATTCAAATTTGGCAAAGAACTACAAGCCAAAAGAATGTATAACAGTAGACGAACAATTGTTTCCTTACAGGGGACATACTAAATTTACCCAATACATTCCATCAAAACCCGCAAAATATGGAATAAAAATTTTTTGGGCTTGCGATGCGGCAAATGCTTATCCTTTACAAGGTCAATTATACACTGGAAAACCATTAGATGGTGAACGACAGGTAAATGTCGGTGAGCGTACAGTTTTGGATCTAGTGGCAAAGTATGAGGGTTCGGGAAGAAATGTAACAACGGATAATTTTTTTACAAGTCTGCAATTGGCCCGTACTTTGAATTCATGGAAGATGACTTTGGTAGGGACTCTCAGGAAAAATAAGGCATTTTTACCACCAAATATGCAGGCATCTAAAGACAGGCCTATATACTCAACCATTTTCGCATTCAACAAAGATGCAACAATATGTTCCTATGTTCCAAAGAAAAACAAATCTGTTATTCTTTTATCAACGATGCACACTACAGGCCAAGTAGATGATACTACCGTGGCGAAGCCTGAAATAATTGAATATTATAATCAAACAAAAGGAGGCGTTGACACCATGGATAAGATGCTAGGCGAGTATACAGTAAAACGTAGAACAAATCGTTGGCCATTGGCATTTTTTTTCAACACAATAGATGTTGGTGGCTTGGCTTCTTATTGTATTTACAAGGAACACAATCCAAATTTTAGAGCAACTGATCAACGTCGAAGATTTCTAAAAGATCTTGCTCATGACATGTGCTTGCCCGCTATACAAATGCGATCCCTTATTCCAAAAGTTGTTGGTAATTATTTCACACGTCAGTCGCTAGAAATGGTTCTTGGTCGACAAATAATCGAGCCCATTGTTACTCCAGCCGGAGAACAACCAAGACGGGATGCTTCTGGGCGTGTTATGGTTGTTGGTAGCTGTCAAATTTGTCGAGAATTGAAGCTCAAACAAAGGAAGACTCGTAAAGCGTGTAGATCCTGTTGTAAGCCAGTTTGTAAGGAACACTCTGTAGATCAAACTATATGTAAAAAATGTTGCCAAAAAACCAACTGACCTTATATGTAAGATTTTTTTGTTTTTTTGTTACCATTTATATAAATACATATATGCAGATAAACTTCGCGTTTTCATTCTGGCTATAAAAAATATCTATTTGCATTTAAAACTGATAGAGGTGCCCAGGTACCTACACCGTCATTTATGGGTGAAAAAACTTTGGACCTTATTTATTCCTAAAATAGCGTAAAAATATTATTTCTATTGTAACATTGTGTAGAAAAGACCTAGATTAGAAATGTCACGAAATCACACACTTCAACGAATTTAAACAAAAAAAGTATTTATATCTAAAATCTGAATAGTTACCCGGGTACCTATTCAGTCACATAAAGGTTAATAAGAAGTGCAGCCATATGATGGCACTGATACTCGCACCTAGGGCAAGTGCACTTTACTTTCTCAATGTTTCCTTCTTTTCCCATCTGAATCTTAAATAAAAAGAACATGTTTTAGGACAAATACTTTTTGTAAGGTTATAGGTTATACTAATAAATGTATTGGTTAAATATATTACCTCAACAGAAATTGAAGTGGCAGTACCATCATCAATGGGAGAACAGAAAGCAGTGTTTTCTCATTACAAGCAACGTCATACTTTTAAGGTGTTAATTGGAATAGCTCCTAATGCCACAATTACTTATGTCAGTGAGCTTTTTCCAGGTTCCTGCTCTGACAAGACGATAACAAGAGAGAGCGGAATATTATCACACTTTGTAGTGGGTGACCTTATATTATGTGATAAGGGATTCCTTATCTCAGATCTTTGCGCACCTATTGGTGCACATGTAAATATACCTCCTTTTTTAAATATCCCTCAATTTTCTAAAGAGGAGGTAT
The DNA here is from genome assembly GCA_963978555.1 of Galerucella nymphaeae. NCBI lineage: Eukaryota > Metazoa > Arthropoda > Insecta > Coleoptera > Chrysomelidae > Galerucella > Galerucella nymphaeae. Next base: position 9,355,731 of record OZ021713.1, read on the forward strand.
TAACTACAAGAAAAATTGCCAGAGCTAGGATTCACGTTGAACGAGCTATTTCAAGGCTTAAATCCTTTAGGATACTTGATTTTATAATGCCAAATATGAGGGAGCATGCAACAAAAATTGTGCAGACTTGTGCTGCTCTTGTAAATATGCAATATTCCCTGTTGAAAGAAAATGAACAGTGTTTTAATGCTTCCTAAACAAAGCTCTGCAATGAAATATTGTTAATTATTTTAGGAGAGTTATAGTTTTAAGGCTTTTATGTTTGTGTATTGTACCTTCTTATCTACTTATTAGAATAAAAAATTATAGTATCTTTAAATCTGGTTTTATTTTTAATGTGTCTCTGAATTGAAATATGATTATTTAAAAAAAGATAAAATACATGTCTATGTGCCTATGGAGGTGACAAATAAAACTATATTTTTACTTTAATAAAAGTTTATTTAGTTAAACAAAAAGATTAAGAATCACTCACAAAAACTACCTTAATTCATAAGTCGAGGAATAAATTTTTCTTTAAAAAATGAAATGAGTTTTGGAATATTTTCTTCCCAATTTGGATCCCTGTTAATTTCTAAGATAATAATATCTTCAGTCGTCCATATGACTAAATGACACACAGATCTTTTTAAAATATGTAATTGCCCTGTATTTGATGGTAATATGGATGATTAATTTTTAAATTTTGATGAATGTCAAAGCAGTATTTCTTGTCTTCCAAAATTAAATTGGCAGAAGACATTCTGTGCTTGAATGGGCATTTGATTTCGATGATCTCATCATCTCCTACAAGCCCATCTGGTGAAGCTCCTAATACACCAGAATGATGAAGCCATAGTCCGGTGGGTAACACTTCTACTTGCTTAATTTCTTGAAACATTTTGATTGCAGTTTCCTCCTGATCAATTCCCCACTGAACACTTTTGACACTTTCTAGATTATATTTTCCAAGTAAAGTGGAAAATAATGACTCTGGAAATCTAAAAAGAAACATGTTTTAGAAATACTTCCTAAAAAACAGTTTTTGTAATTTTGACATATAAGAAACTTGAGAATTTCTGCACATACTTGTTACGATCTATTGCAGAGATTACAGCTCCAAAATTACCTGCTGTTAGTCTGCCAAATCGCATTTGATGCCACAGAGGATTGTTTCTTTGCTTAATTGTGGCTCTGGCAATACTTGAAATATCTTCAGGTGATACTTAAACTTGGGCAAGTATGTCCTCTACGCTACTAGCAGTAGCGATTATTTCCTGCATGGTCTTCCATTGTTTTGCTTTAGGTGCCGGTTCTTCCTTAAGCAACCAATAAAATCCTGAAAATCTACAAAACAAGTAATAATTTTTGTTTTTTCAAATTTTTTACTAGAAATTACCTATTAATGCCTTTTAATTCTTCAAGAAAGAACTGTTTGTCTTCATTGTTGACTGGCCGAGTTAAAGCTTTGTACTCTTTTGTTGGGTACATTAAACTAACTGACCCTTGTGGTTCTTCAGATGTCGCAGAAGGTGCTTTCCAAGAGCAAACTGTATCCGTTCTACTAATATTTTTGTTTGCATTAATAAGAAGTGCAGCCATATGATGGCACTGATACTCGCACCTAGGGCAAGTGCACTTTACTTTCTCAATGTTTCCTTCTTTTCCCATCTGAATCTTAAATAAAAAGAACATGTTTTAGGACAAATACTTTTTGTAAGGTTATAGGTTATACTAATAAATGTATTGGTTAAATATATTACCTCAACTGAATATTTTTTTTTCTCCATGGACGCAAATACTTCTCCTCGCAAAATACCTAACGAACCATCAAAATCCATTTTAACCTTTATGTGACTGGGAAAAAAACATCTTCTTACGACGGCGTAGGTACCTGGGTACCTACTGTATAATAATTTGGAATATAAACGCAAAATACCTGTTTTTATCAAAAAACTCCATATATGTATTTATAGGTACACAATACGTTATTTATGAATTTCTAACTTATCTGTATTTGACAAAATAAGACTTTGTTTAAATGGCAAGAGCGCAGCGACATCAACTGAATTTATTCCTAGTTACAGGTCAGTTGCATGTTTGCATTTAAAACTGATAGAGGTACCCAGGTACCTACACCGTCATTTCTGGGTGAAAAAACTTTGGACCTTATTTATTTCTAAAATAGCGTGAAAATATTATTTCTATTGTAACATTGTGTAGAAAAAACCTAGATTAGAAATGTCACGAAATCACACACTTCAACGAATTTAAACAAAAAAAGTATTTATATCTAAAATCTGAATAGGTACCCGGGTACCTATTCAGTCACATAAAGGTTAAAGACATGTCCACTGTCCACTCTATTTTCACCTTTCCTGAAGACCGAGAGCTCGTCTTTGAATTTCTCCATTATGTCACTCAAACGGACGTTAAACGACATTTTGCTTGTTTAGCCTACACTTTTACAATGTTGGACTAGATCAGAAAATTCACAAAAAGTAATAATAACCTCTTAAAAGTTAATATTAAGATAAAATAAGCACAATCCCATACAAGTCCAAATGGCCAAAAAGTTTGTTTTTACCCAAAGTGCGTTTAGATAATAAGAAATCGAAAAACAACATCAAAACAAGTAAGAAAACCTAAAATATTCATTCAAATAGACAGTAACCAGTATAAAATTTATGAGAATAGAACATAAAAACAACAAATTAATCCATTAACAAACTGATAAGAAAAATATTAGTGGTCAGACAACCATCTGTCTACATCTTCTGAAGAATATCGAATGCCATGCACATTCCTTTCCAAGTAGGACTACATTTTTGTACTCGTTGCTCAATGTGGAAAACGGTTGCGGTGGTAAAAATATGTAATGCGATCTTTTGAAGCCAATTTCTATGGTGAGTTCTTTGACAACGAAAAGGCCGTCTACGACAAAACCTTGAATGTCTACGAATGCTACTCTCATAGTAACGCCTGCACGAATACTAACTCACAACATCTAGTTTAAACTTTTAACAATTTCGGTGAGTGGGAAGTGTTCCATCACGCAATCGTGAATTATGATACAATAGACTTTGGTGTTTTCGGGAAAGCCTATGTTTGCTTCAATGTCAAGTTTTACATCGACTTTTCTTCTGACATTCTTCCTGTTTGGAACAATCTATAACAAACAATGCTCGTAGTTAGGATAGAATTCAGTATAGTTAAAATATGCCTTATTGTAGTTATTTTTAGCGAAATCCAATTGCATTGTTTCATTAGGCCAATAGTCACCATTGAGTGAAAGTCTTATACTTTGCACGTCGGCATTGTCAAATAAAGTAGGGTCGGCTGTAGTCACGTTACGTTTGTCAGTTTGGAAGAAAACAATAACAAAACGGGGTCTTTCAACTGACGTGGTGTTTTAACAGCCCAAACTTCACGTCTTGCACCTTTAGTAATTGAATGCAATTCGTGTAATTCCCACTTCCTAAATGGAATAACTATCGTTGATCTTTTTGAATGGATTCCATGAGATTTATCTTTATATCATCATTGGGGTAGATATGTTTAATTTTCAGTTCAACACTTGTAATATTAATTTTAGCAGTTGTGTGAGAGAGCGTGCCAGAGACATTCCTCTCCGTGATATATACGCAATCATTATCATTTCGTGCTCGAACTAATCGTATTGTTTGTCGACCACATGTAATCATGGGATAGTCGTTGAAAATGTTGAAAATATGTGTGAGAGGTATTTGAAGGTTGAAGGATTCAGAATAGGATCTTTCGGGTAATTCCAGCCGGCTATGGATATATGATTGGAATCTTCTTGGTTATAACATGTCATGGCACGTACTGCACTTACTATTCCAGGATCTCTAACTGTTTCCATTTCCCTGTACGTACATGAATCGAATAGAAAGGCTCCAACATTATTTGCTAATTTTACATCACCGCCTCCTTGTGTTTCAATCGAACCTTTAATGCACAACAAAGTTTCACTCATTGCAAAAAACGAATCAACTAGATTAATGCTAAACTCCACAATATCACTGCAATTGAATGATTTTATAAATGGAGCTCAGGTTCTGTATTCAGCCTTTCGAATAGAATCGTCAAACATCGGCTTGCGGTAGATATCAAACATCGCAGGCATGTTGTCGTTTTGACGGAGACGTTTTCCATACATTGCCGTCATTTTTCAATTTAAAACCCAGCGATTGCAGTAGCAATTTGTTTGCGAACGTGAGCTGTTTTAGCTTTGACGACTGCTTGGCTAATGAAGCTGGAATATCTGTAGACTGTCTTTTATTATTGATTATTAGCCCCATCTGCCTCGTACTCTAAGCTCCAACACCAAAGTACTAAGTTCTCCACGAAAGTTGACAGGCCAGGTTGACCGTCTTGATCTCAGGCGATGACTGTGATATTGGTTATTTCACGTTGTGGTATAACAGGTGAGTAGAGTAAATTATGAGGAGTATACTGGATTTACTCGTATGACGAATTCGTAGATAGTGTGAGCGGGTCTGTTTGCATCGAAGGCTCCAGTGGTAATGTTACAATCGAAGCGGATACTGGATACTTTAATGATTTTAACGGGGAGATCTGAAGAGTGCATTTTGTTGGCGTCCAGTATTTTCGGTGGAAATCCCAATATTTTCCCAAGACTTTCGGTTTGCACGAAGGAAATTTTGTATTTGCTGGTAATTTCACATTTCAACGTATTGTGATTGGGTTTTAGTGAAAATACTGGTCTAGTTGAATTGGTCTCACCCAACTTATCACTGATAAACTCTTTAAGGTCAGCAGTTTCGTAACATCCTGTAGGAAAATCAAAACTTTGAAGCTTGCCCCTGGTATCGTAGTAGTAAAACTTACAGTTTTCAATGTTTGGTATACTGTGGTACGAATGAAAAGATCGTAGAGCTATTTCGTAATCGTTCCTTTGATCGAGAACAATAGGAGTAGAAGGTTGAAAGGTAAACACGTGATTGGTGCAGTTAACTCTCAGCAGCTGTGACATGATTACTAATGAAATACGAGACATGTTTGAATTTAAATATCTTTTTTTATTGTTTTTTTTACAAAGAAAACAAGTGGCTTGAGAACTCGCAGGTCTGTCACAATGCGTCGTCCAATCAGGTCGATTGTAATGGATGAAACAAGGCAGTCGTATTTGTAATTCAAAATTTGCTCGATGTTTATTGGGAAGATTATGCCATATATCAAGCAATTCCAAAGGTCTTACACACTCTATTAGATATTCAATGGGAAAGTACTTTAGCTCTTCGACAGTGATACTACTCAATGCTTTTCCATGGTAGATGTGTTGTAGTAATAGTTCCGTCATTATTGTAGAAATTTCAAACACAAATGACCGCAATTGATTTGATCGTAGTTTTGATATTGGATATTGTGGAAAATTCGCGCACTTTTTCCGAGAACAACTTCTTTCGGCGGCTTCAAGTTACCAAATGGATCGAAATAATCTACATTGTTGTTCATCTTTTTGTAAGCTACCCAATGACTTCCGCTATTCTTAGAGGTATCCAAATTAACCACTGCACATTCTTGTCTTCGAGGACCGTCCTTGGGAAGGGTGTCCCGCATAAAAACTCCTCGAAAATGTGGTATTTCAAGCGATGTTGCGTAATGTGTTATGTCGAAGTCGGATAGCGCCTGATTGGGTAGCTTCATTAGTTTTTTTGATTTTTTAAATACAATCCGAAGCCGCCTTTTGGATACTTTTTCAGATACAGACCAGATCCCACACATTTCATAGCCTTATTATGACGTACATCTTCTTCCAATTTCTTTTGCGCATGCTTAGCATCAATAACAGTTTTTGCAATTCCAGCAGCACCACCTGACAGTGCTCCCAGTGTCGAAAGACCAGCAAACAAAGGAATAAGCGGTAGGAAACCTCCGGATTTTGCCACAGGTATCACTCGAGGAATCTCAACTTCCTTTTCCCCACCAAATTGCTTAATAAGTGCTTCAGCTATTCGTAAGGCAAACGTTGCTGTGTCTTCCAAAGATGTTCCTTTTTTCATGGACTTTAAGAATAACATCTCGATGCAAGGAACGACGTTTGCGATGACACCCCATTACCAGCTTCCTTTTCACCTTCATTCCGCCTATCACAAGTAATGCAGCAGCTTTCTCTCCCAAAGAAGCGTCTTTTGATTTGACGCGAGCCCAAGCTTTATCTTCAACTATTTGATCTGCTTTGTGCCGTTATTAGATATAGATTATATACTACTTGCGAATTTATTTTCTGGCAACCTTGTACGCCAGTCGCAGTCGCCGTGGTATCGTAAATCGGAGTAACCGAGTGAGTGACGGCGGGCTCTTGTCGAAGGTGAGAGCATTGATGAGGAGAAATGGTGGTTGTACGGCGTTACTAGAATTTTTTACAAAACATGTAAGTATTATTGATAAAAAATTTTGAGTATTGTCGGGAAGTTTATTTAGGCTAAATATGTGTCTTTAATAAATTGTAATTTTTTTAGCGGAATCAGATAAAGCTTTACAGAGGAAAAAGAGGCAGAAACGATAAGCGATCTGAATTCCGACATTGACACTGCAGAAAGGAATAGATCAGAGACACATTAGAACAAAGACTAAAAGAAGAATTGTCAGTGATTCAAGCGAAGAGTGTAAAAATAAGTGGATTTACAGGTGGGTAATTTCATGGTTTATGGTGTGTTGTTTTTTATTTGATTCCAGTATTTTACAGTTGGTCAGCTATTTATTCATGAAAAACTTAAAAAGAATCTTCATAAATAAATATCTGGACAACTGTATAATACTAAAATAATTAATTTGAAAAATAAAACATAAAATGGTATAGGTATCAATCCACCTCTTCAATTGATCTAAGCATTTTCCCATTTCTTTTAGGCGACAGTGGTTATCCTTGTTTACCATATTTAATGACGCCCCTAGCAAACCCCGTAACTGCTCCAGAAAATAGGTACAATCGAAGTCATATAAGAACACGCAATACAGTTGAGAGGCTATTTGGCGTATGGAAAAGACGATTCCCTTGTTTATCAAGGGGATTACAATGCAAACCTGAAATATGCTGTACAATTATAGTTGCTTTTGCTGTGTTATATCACATTGGAAAAGCTGCAAATGATAATTTTTGGTTAACTTCAATAACAACGACTTTAATGAAATTCATCCAATTCCTAATGGTCAATTTCAAAATGGTGGCTTAGAATTTGGGATTAGGCGAGCTCTAATTGAACGACACTTCCAAATCTAACAATTTTAACCCATGTGAGAGTTATACACTGTTTTTATTTACTTATAATTTTTTTATTTAGCGAACAGTGAAACATATTTGACAAAATGTAAAAACTAAACAGTACCTAAATAAATTATTTTTATTGAAGTAAAACCTTTATTTTTATAGAATAATAAAAAAACCAAAGTTGAAATATGTGAAAAAATAACTTTTTTTCATGTTCATTTTGATTCGTCTTCTAATTTTTTCTTCAAGTTGAGCAACCAGTAGCATTTCTTCTGCAGATTTTCTTTTCAGCTTTGCTGTTGCCAAGTCCTCAGCTGCAGTTTGCATTCGTAATGCGTGCCATTCAGCATTTTGTCTTCTTTCTTCTTCGGCAATTTGCATACGTAGAGAAATCATTTTGTCTATAGATTCTTGACGAATATTTTTTTGGGTTTTTCTTTTTCTTTTATCAATGGGCTTGGCTATGGATTAATGGCAGAAGTTGAAGTTTCTGTCATTAATGGGTTTGGTTCTGGATTAATGGCAGAAGTTGAAGGTAATGCAACATTCTCTAATGTAATCAAATTATTATTTTCAATATTGCTATTGTCAACCTCTGCATTTTTTTCAATATGCATAAAAGTTCCGTCGCTGTCAAATTCATTCACTACTTCGAAGGTTAAGTGAGGAACTGCTATATCCATGGAATTTTTTTTGGCAAAGCAGGTCCTCCTCCTGTGCCCATTAAATTTCTTCTTTCTGATGCTACTTCAGCCTTTCTTATCCGTTTCAGCTTATCCCAGCATCTTTTTAATTGCAATACAGTACGCTAAAACAAATATTATTCTTTATTGTAGTAATAATCAAGGGTAATATACCAGGACCTCGATAAATAGTCTATTTTTGATGTACCTTAATTTCAAGAATATTTTTGTCAATTTAATGAGACATAATTTACAATATATAATCTAATTATTGATTATTAATTTCAAAATTTTAAATATTCGAGAAACTTAGCTGAAACAAAAATAGCAGTGTATTGATCGACGTCGTAATATATTTATATGAAGGGTGTTTCATCTGGAAAAAATTAATGTAATCGGTCACGGATCTGGAAAACACCATATAAAAATAAATGTAATTTTAAAATATGCGTCTCACTGATATTTACTATCAAGATTTACCACACCAATTAATCACCCTGTATACAGGGTGAATCACGACTAACGGGACGGAGGTTTATGGCGAAACGGTAAAAAATTTGAAATGTTTGTCACCTTAGTAGTTTGTACATCCATATAGGCTACATTTTAAAATTATTTTGAAATATACAGGATCTCCCAATAAAGTGTGGCGTATCAAAGTTATATTTTTTCTTATGGAACACCCTATATTTGATTGCATTTTCTGATTGCACCCAAAAAATAAAGTACTGTTTCATAATGGTTCCCTATACCTAAATACAGAGGGTTCCGAGTTATGCTGACTTTTTTAAAAATGTGAATATTTCGAAAAAAATTAATAACTCATTGATATAATAAATTTTAGCGAATTTTCTCTCACAGCTCAATAGTCGGACATTCGTTGAATGTATTCCATGATTGAATACTAAACATCTCTTTACAGGGTGTTCAGAATTATCAGTTCAATTATTAGATCATTAAATGTGTTATAACGGGCTTATTTCTAATGGAACACCCTGTATTTCAATAATTCATCATATTTAAAAAAATGTCCTCTTTCGAATGATATAAGGGTGTCCTATACCTAGGTACTATACTTTTCCCGCAATTTACAATTTTCTTGAATTGTATGGTAAATTGATTTGAAAACATCTGCAATTCTCTCTAAATTTTATACTAATTATCTTGACAAAGCTATTGTGAAGAAAAACAGTGAAGCTGTTAATAAATATGCACACTTATTGTTCCTGAGGTACACTAACTCTTTTTTTACGGATAAGTATTTGAGTACATAATAAAACAAAAACACATTATTAATAAAGCAAATACATAAATACTACGAAACGAACAACAAATTATTAAAAGCAAAAATTGGAAAATAACTATAATGAATGCTCGAAATGCTTGTCATCTTATGCAATGCAACACGTGATTCTGGCTTCAAACTATGTACTTACATTATTCATATATACCGGGTGTTATAGACGCGAAAGCGTCCGAAATTATTAATTTCATATTATAGGATATTTTTATTATAAGCCTATTCGAAGAAATCCATCTTGGTCAGTTCTGGTGACCTAGCTGGCCAATTACAATTACCTATTCATTCATGTCTTAATTTTCTATTAAGGTAATTCCCAACAGCACGAGAAAAGTGAGTGGGAAAAGTGATCTGAAGCTACGTTTAATTGTAACCACATTTTTTTTCTGATGCTAAGGTTTTCGAAAAGGATCTAGAAGATATTTTCCAAAAAACTCAAAAATTTTCTTCTGTCCAGGTATCCGTCAAAAACATACGGGCCGATAACATATTAGCCCACAATCCCTCCCCAAACGTTTACACTCATCCGTGTTAGGGCTATTATAGTAATTTTTCATCTATTGCTTTTAATAATTTGTTGTTCGTTTCGTAGTATTTATGTATTCGCTTTATGAGTTTTTGTTTTATTATGTACTCAAATACTTATCGGTAACAAAAGAGTTAGTGTACCACAGGAACTACAAGTGTGCACATTTATCAAAAGCTTCACTGTTTTTCTTCACAATAACTTATTCAAGATAAAATTAGTATAAAATTAAGATAGAACTGTAGACGTTTTAAAATCAATTTAGCATACAATTTCAAGAAAATTGTAAATTGCGCGAAAAGTATAGTACCTAGGTATAGGACACCCTTATATCATTCGAAAGAGGACATTTTTTTTGAGTATGAAGAATTATTGAAATACAGGGTGTTCCATTTGAAATAAGCCCGTTATAACACATTTAATGATCTGATAATTCAACTGATAATTCTGAACACCCTGTAAAGAGATGTTTAGTACTCAATCGTGGAATACATTCTACGAATATTCGACTATTAAGCTGTGAGAGGAAATTTGCTAGAATTTATTATATCAATGAGTTAATAATTTTTTTCGAAATGTTCACATTTTCAAAAAAGTCAGCATAACTCGGAACCCTCTGTATTTAGGTATAGGGAACCATTATGAAACAGTACTTTATTTTTTGGGTGCAATCAGAAAATGCAATCAAATATAGGGTGTTCCATAAGAAAAAATATAACTTTGATACGCCACACTTTATTGGGACATCCTGTATATTTTAAAATGTAGCCTATATGGATGTACAAACTACTAAGGTGACAAACATTTCAAATTTTTTACCGTTTCGCCATAAACCTCCGTCCCGTTAGTCGTGATTCACCCTGTATATACATATTAAAATCTATCAAGATATTGTTAATATGGGTACCTACCCTTGTATTTCCCGAAAAGGAGTTAAACTCATTCGTTAACTTCAGAAAATGCAATCAAATATAGGGTGTTCCATAAGAAAAAATATAACTTTGATACGCCACACTTTATTGGGACATCCTGTATATTTTAAAATGTAGCCTATATGGATGTACAAACTACTAAGGTGACAAACATTTCAAATTTTTTACCGTTTCGCCATAAACCTCCGTCCCGTTATCGTGATTCACCCTGTATATACATATTAAAATCTATCAAGATATTGTTAATATGGGTACCTACCCTTGTATTTCCCGAAAAGGAGTTAAACTCATTCGTTAACTTCTCCCAGGTCTCTGTTTTCTTTTTTATGCTTGTCGCGTCTGTTTTTTTAATTCAATGATAGGATATTTAATAATCAATTGTTTTAAAATTTCCTTTTCTTCAGCACTGTACGGTACATTCGCCATTTTTAAGCCGTGTTTCTGACAAGACTCAATAAGACTGGCAAACGTTTGTAAAACGATCAGTAGACAGCGATGCCACTATGAAATGGATGTCAGCGGCGAATCGCTGGCGCAGCGCCACTTGACAAGTTGTTGACGAATCGCCAGGAGAACGACTATGAATACGAGTGTTAGAGTGTTGATTGTATATTTTCTTTTGATAAGGAATGCAAATGTTTTTTGCCAGACTGATTACATATATATTTATTATTAACAAAGATCAGTAAGCAACTATATTGATGAGACTTATCTAAACACATTAAAGCAGTGAATTATGGTATTGGCTCACTCATTTTTCTGAATAATTTTTTTAATGTACCTTGTACCTTCTGGTGAAAAGGAATTTCACCAGTCGTTTACCTACGTCTTGTGCTAAATGTTTTCCCTTATACAAGGTGTCCATCTATAAATTGACACATTTTAACAACTTATAACTCGAGAACGAAAAAAGATATCGACATGCGGTTTTCAATAAACTTCCTAAATTTACTTCTAGTTTCTGTTGACGTTGTTGCCGTATGTAATTTTTTTCTGGAAATTGATGAAAAAAAAAATTGAGGTTTTCGAATCAAAATTGTGATCTTAGATTAAATAGGACACCCTGTAATTCTTAAGACCTTTGAAAAGACCATTTCTTCTTCTATCCAAAAATGTATACACGTTTTTAGGGAATAATTTAGTTTTTCATGAAACCACTTCCAAATCTAAAGGACCACATTCTAACAACTTAAAACTATAAAATGAGACAAGGTATTGAAAACAGGTTTTACTTAAATTCTTAAAAATATTTTAATTTGTATCTAACGTGGTTGCCAAGTCTCAAACGTCTGAAAGTTTCTTTGAAAATTAAATTTTTTAAATTCATATTGAGAGCTTCTTGCGAACAAAACTCCTATTTCTAATAATTATTTGCAAACTTTCATCCATAAATTATCATTTGATGAATTATCGTAAGCATTTTCAGTACACATTTTCTATTTAATGTTCTCATTTTTGTAAATTGACTTACCCAGCTGAGCATAGAATATGAATAACTTAATAAATGATATAAATTTATCAAGGGTGCTGTGTAACGCAAATCAAGTTGACAGAAGTGTCAGATTAGCAATAATTTTAGTGCAAGAGAAAGCTGGTACTAAAAAAATGTTTACCGAAACCGAAAAAGCCCGGTGCGTTCTAGTTTTTAATGAAAATAAATCAATTACGCATACAAAAAGAAGATTTAGAAACATTTTTGAAAAAAATCCGCGTACTAGAAATTCTATTATAAGCTGGGTAAGTCAGTTTACAGAAACAGGAACATTGGAGAGAAAAGAAAGACACATTCAAAACGCTCAAGATATTTAGACTACAAGCCCGAGCAAATTTTCAGGTGATTTTATACACAACGAATCACATATAATCTTGAAGTACCGGGTGGCCAACTAAGAACGGCCGTCGGCCATATCTCAGGAGTGGATTATACCACAGACTCGGGAAAAAAATTTTCATGACAAAAGTGGCCTCGAGAAAAGCCTGGAAATTATTTTCAGAATTTTAGGTCCACCGCTAGAGGGCGTATTTGTCGGTTGAAATTTGAAAATGGGAATTTTTTCAAAATTCACCCCATTAACGAGCATATTAAACATTATAGTCAGATTCCTCGACAATTTATGCATACTTTTGATGTGACAAGTTTAAGTCTATCTCTTCAAATAAGGAGTGGGGGAGAGTGGGAACCTTGTTACGGAAAAGCACCTGTAATTCCGGTTCTGCTTGACTGATTTTAATAAACTTGATGTTGTTTGAAAGAGCTTCTGTTGATCAATCGGAAATTTGTAAATACGGAGCAATCTGATCGATAACATGAATGCTAGAGGGCGCTGTTTTATATTTTTCAAATAATATGTTTTTTCGTAACAATTTCAAACGGGAGCATACAAATTGAAGTGGGTCTTTGAAAAGTAGACTAAATTTGTAATAAAACACCGCAAACCGCAAGGCGATATCTCTTTCCGTTCCTGAGATATCGTAAGAAGCAGGTAAATGGCAAGAATTGTTATTCCAACGTCTAGAAGGCTGGTTCGCGTTAACAGAAATTATTTAATTTAGCCTGAATGAAAAGACCTTACATCGGTCTACAGTAATTTAAACTGTTATCATGGTTGCCACTACCACTAGATCACCTAAATGTAATGCTACTAATAATAAGTACGAATTTTGAAATAATGTGATAAATCGAAAAATTTGAACTTTTAATAAATAGCTAGGTAGACAATTAGTGCCGCCCTAGATGTTCGAAATTTCGTCCATCATTTTCAATGCATGGAATCAATCGCGGACGGGTAGAGAAATCAGCAATCGTGCATTTTTTCAATGAGACTGTTAATGGAGGAAGATATTTAGATTTTTCAAGCAAATAATTGTCACTTTTTTTAGAGGACATATCTTTGGCCATTCGTCGTGACATGATTTTGCAACATGATGGATGACGCGCACATTATTCTAGAAGATTTCGGAATTTCTTAGATTAATTATACCCTAGAAGGTGGATAGGACATGGAAGTTTATTTATTTGGCCACCGAAGTCTCCAGACCTTACTTGTATAGATTTTAATTTGTAGGGGCGAATAAAAAATCTTGTTTATGCCGATAGACCCGCAACAAGAGCTGATATGATTGGAAAGATACAACAGGCAATCGAAGTATTTTGGGGGCAGAAATTGAAGCTGCTGTTTTCTCCACCCGTCAGCGATTGATTTCATGCATTGAATATGATATGGACATTTCGAACCTAGGACGGCACTAATTGCGTACCTAGCTATTTGTTAAAAGTTTAAATTTCTCGATTTATCACATTATTTCAAAATTCGTACTTATTATTAGTAGCATTACATTTAGGTGATCTAGTGGTAGTGGCAACCATGATAACAGTTTAAATTACTTTTGAATTACTGTAGACCGATGTAAGGTCTTTTCATTCAGGCAAAATTTAATAATTTCTGTTAACGCGAACCAGCCTTCTAGACGTTGGAAGAACAATTCTTGCCAGTCACCTGTTTCTTACGATATCTCAAGATAGGAAAGAGATATTGCCTTGCGGTTTAGGGTGTTTTATCACAAATTTAGTCTACTTTCCAATGACCAACTTCAATTTGTATGCTCACATTTAAAATTGTTACGAAAAAACACATTATTTGAAAAATATAAAACAGCGCCCTCTAGCATTCATGTTATAAATCAGATTGCTTCATATTCACAAATTTCCGATTGATCAACAAAAGCTTTTTTGAACAACATCAAGTTTATTAAAATCGGTCAAGCAGAACCGGAATTACAGGTGTTTTTTCCTAACAAGGTTCCCACTCTCCCCCACTCCTTATTTGAAGAGAAAGACTCAAACTTGTCACATCAAAAGTATGCAGAAATTGTCGAGGAATCTGATTATAATGTTTAATATGCTCGCTGATGGGGTGAATTTTGAAAAAATTCTTATTTTAAAATTTCAACTGTCAAATACGCCCTCTAGCGGTGGACCTACAATTCTGAAAATAATTTCCAGGCTTTTCCCGAGGCCACTTTTGTCATGAACATTTTTTTTCCGAGCCTGTGGTATAATCCACTCCTGAGATATAGCCGACGGCCGTTCTTAGTTGGCCACCCGGTACTGTTCGAGAAACAAAGTTTACGCACTATGCCGTCCAATTTCCGCGGTACAGGTGAGTGCACAGGTGAGTTGAAGTGTAGAAAAAAAGGGGGTACTTTTCGATTACTTTATATATGACGGCACTATTCTCGTTAAAGAGGAAATGGAAAAAGAATGCTCTTAAACTCTGTGCCGTCAAAAAATAGCGGTACCTACAGACAGAAAATTTTTTTTAAATTGGCGAATTTACCCCCCCTCCCCAGTTATTCGAATACTTGACGGCGTTGATTCAGTTACCTTTGCATTTCCTTTAAAAAGCATAATTCATGTATGCCGTCAAAAAAGGGTGGTACATGCGGACAGAAATCGCAAATCAAAACCGGATTTTTACCTCTCGGTGGGGTGGTCATTTTATACAACCTAAAATTTAGCTGTTTTAATACTATATAATTCAAAGATAACATATTTTATTATGCCGTCAATTTTACATGGTAGAATACGCTGGAAAATGCGTTTTTCACGTCAAAAAATACCATTCAGGCTATTCTATGGTTCTAAATGTGGATATAATTATAAAGGTAATTTTATTTTTAATAGAATTCATTCGATTTGAAATAGGAATGTGTAAAATTACATTATTTAATAATCCCATTGATACTTTGAAAAATAAGCGTAAAAAACTCTATTCAACTATCCTGTTTGCTGCCAGTTTTGGAGCACCATTGATCCGAAAACGAACGTGGTCCATGTGTGCGTGTTTATCCCCTCCTTGAAATCTCGTATTTGAGAGGAGAGAAAGTCTGTTGAGAATATTCATTTATATTGCCTTACTGTGCACCTGTAGCAAAGCTATTCAAAGTGTCCGTTGAATCTTTTTTTGTTTTGATTTTAATTATTAAAACTTTAAAATTAATCATGTCGGAATCTGACAGTGCCAGTAATATTGAAAATACTATTAGTGATAGTGAAGAACAATTATGTTTCATTTGCAATCAGCCTGGTTATCCAATTGAAAATAAATTAAAAAAACTAGCCAGTGAGGTTTGAAGCAATAGCATAAAAGCTATTGATATTAGAAATAAGCAGCCTTCTGGGACCAGAAAATCATTTGATTGTTCTGCAATTAAATTGCCTCAGAAGTTGGATAATCAATGGTATCACCAGGGTTGCAACAGAAAATTAGAAAAATTTTCTGGAAAAAAGGCATCCCAAAATCCATTAGAAACTGATGATGATTCATTAGATAATAGTACAAGGTAAATAATTTTTGCATGTCTAAATGTACAATGTTAATGTTTTTCTATTATTTCTATTATTTTCTGTGTATGTATAATGTGTACAAGAATATTTCGTATCTTAAAGTTAATATAATTTAATTTTTTTTAAAGAAACGTCATTTTAATCAATGGAAAAAAAATAATGCACATTTCAATTTTAACTACTTTGATTTTTTGTTTAATTTATTTTTAGTGATTAAAAATAATCAAAATTTCAATAGATTATTTAAAAAACACGTGTTGCTCCAAAATCAATGAGAACCACGTTTTCACTTACATCTTAGTATATGGGTGTGTGTGTGTGTGTGTATAAAAATATATATAGTTATATCTCTTGTATATGACTCGTGTATGGCGCGCATTGAGTTAAAATTCAAATGCATTGAACAATTCTTTTAATGGTTTTTTGTTTATGTCATTAAAAAAGCATTAAGTTGAAGGAAAAAAGTTATTTTCTATTTTTCAAAATCTTTCTTAAATTCAGATATGATATGGTTTTTGAAAAATTTCAATTTAATCATTGCAAAAAAACAATTAAATCAATGCAGAATTTGATTGAAAGTGAATTTAAAATTATTGGCTATAATTACTCTTATCGTTAATCGATTGAAATTATTCAATGACACATTGAATATTTATTTTTTTGATAAAATCACAGATACCTGTTTGTAGTCTTTTAAAACAAACATGTATAAACAATGCACTTGAAAAATTATTACTTAATTATGTTTTTTATTAGTGTTTAAAACGGCTATTTTCTCTATGTACATACGTATGAAATTTATAAATTTAATAAAAAAATATATTAATGATAATTTTTTTATGTGTATTGTTTATACATGTTTCAAAAAAACAGTGATTGCCCTATAAATAAAAATAATTTCTTAAATATGCAATTTTTTATTAATTTTCTCAAGTTAAATTTTTCAATTAATATGCATGCTTAAATTGTTATCTGAAACGTTACGTATACAGTGGACGGCTAATTTATGGAATATTATCATTATTTCGAAAACCGTCGAGTTTTGAGGGTGATCCCGAAACAGGTCGATTTTTGTTATAAAATACCCATCTTATAACGTACATGGAGTAAGGATGACGTCACCGGTGTGGGTGTAGTGACGTAATCGTTAATTTTTTTAAATAGAAATCGGTATAATGCGACACCTCATTTGAAGGAGAATTTAATTCTCTATTTAACGACATTACATTTGTAACTAAAATATTTTTTTAAGGGTACAAAAACATTTCTTTTTTATTTAAATTCAACCAAATTACAACTAATGATTTAATTGATAACGTACCTTAAAGTAACCAAATTATGCATAATAATTATTTTAAATTAAATGTTCGAAATGCCTTCCATCGGTTTCTTGACAATATGCGAATCTACGGACACATTCATCAAGTACATTGCGGATGACTTCTGGAGTAATGAGACTCATTTCATGCCTAATTCTATCTTTTAAGTTCTGTAAATTTTGGGGTCTATTGACATAAACTTTTGATTTTATGTAACCCCACAGGAAAAAGTCTAGAGGTGTTAGATCTGGCGACCTTGCTGGCCACTCTATAAAACCTCGTCTTCCGATCCATCTCCTGGGAAAGCAATTATTTAAAAATTGACGTACTTCACGTGCGTAATGCGGAGGGGCTCCATCTTGTTGAAACCAGATATTGTCACTAGGTAAATTTGCATTATTGGCATTTGGATACATGTTAGCAAGGACAGGTATAAGTTGATTTCTCAAAAAAGTTAAATAACGTTCTCCTGTTAGATTTTCTTCAAAGAAAAAAGGGCCAATGATTCTGTCATCGATGATCCCTGCCCATACATTCACTTTCTGAGGATATTGCGTGTGTGCCTCAGTCATCCAATGTGGGTTTTCTTGACTCCAATACCTGCAATTTTGACGATTCACGGTACCATGTAAAAAAATGTGGCTTCATCGGAAAAGAGGATTTGATTGATGAAACGTGGATTGCCGATACATAAATCCTGCATAATTTCAGAAAATTGAAGCCGGCGATCGGGATCGTCGTCGTTTAATTCCTGGTGTAGTTGAATTTTGTAGGGATGGTATTTTTCTTTTTTTAAAATACGTAATACCGATCGTTGGGAAACTCCAGCATATTCACCCATTTGTGTTGAACTACTGTGAGGATTGTCATGGACATTTAATAAAACATCAAGTTTCACATTGTCTGCAATTTTAGGACGCCCAGCGTTTGGAATATGTTTAACGTGCCCAGTTTCTCCAAATTTTCGGACTATTTTACTTACTGTTGATTGGCTGTCTGGATATTTTGCGTTGAATAAATTGCATACCTCGTTCTGTGTTCTTTTTGTATCTCCACATCCGCTAAGAATTAATATTTCTATGCGTTGTGTTTCATTTAGGTGAGCCATAATTTAGTAATCAAAAGTAAAAATTACAATTGACAACTGACAACTGATGACAATTCACAAAATCAAAAAATATTTACGACAATAAATATTACAGTAACTATGCCAATATCAGTTGCTTGATTTAACATTTGACAAAAAGTTTCAGTGTTTATGAGATAACTTTTTGTGTCCATTATTATTTTTACTTATTTTTGCTTTTTTAAGTATTTATTTCAGAAAGTCATGGCAAGAACCGATGGATGGCATTTGGAACATTTAATTTAAAATAATTATTATGCATAATTTGGTTACTTTAAGGTACGTTATCAATTAAATCATTAGTTGTAATTTGGTTGAATTTAAATAAAAAAGAAATGTTTTTGTACCCTTAAAAAAATATTTTAGTTACAAATGTAATGTCGTTAAATAGAGAATTAAATTCTCCTTCAAATGAGGTGTCGCATTATACCGATTTCTATTTAAAAAAATTAACGATTACGTCACTACACCCACACCGGTGACGTCATCCTTACTCCATGTACGTTATAAGATGGGTATTTTATAACAAAAATCGACCTGTTTCGGGATTACCCTCAAAACTCGACGGTTCTCGAAATAATGATAATATTCCATAAATTAGCCGTCCACTGTATAATTATCAATTGATATTGCAATTTTAGGGACGAAAATGGAAAAAATGATGTTTTTTCACAATTTAAAGGACCTCCCGAATCCTGTGTGTTTAGTTTGAAAACTCGTAGAAAAAACCACGGCAATTTTGTTTCATGCAGTTTTGCCAAAGCAGAAAAATCTTATGAATCGTTTAAACAAATCGAGGATCAAGCTACAGAATTATATGACTTACCTTTATTAGAAAGAATCGACCAGTTTCAAATTAGTATGTTGCCGATACCTTATCATCGATTATGTAGAATCGAGTACTTATACAAATGATTATAAACAAAAACTAAAACCTCACATAATGATTGGCATATAAGACGAGAAAAGCACGAAAAAGTTCGCCAAAATGTATTTTTTTTTACAAGAATGTCATTGAAAAAATGCACATTTTTCAATATACTTTGATCATCAATTTTTATCGCCAACTTCTATTAGAGGAATACTCTGTAGATCAACTACCCAAGTCTTTTGATACGTCAAATTTAGAGGCTGAAATTAAAAAAAAAATTTGAAGATAAAATAATATTTTTATATAATTTCGGTAGAAAGCACATAGTTTCAGCCGAAGCCACCCTCGGGAATGTTAATATGAAATGGGTTAACGACGAGTCGACAATTAAATCTTCGGCACTTCTCTTGCCTCAAATCATTTTATCCATTGAAAAAAAAGAACTTCCACGCAGTATCACAGCAAATAATCTAATTCAAGGTGAATGTGAAATTCCAAAAATTTTTATAGAATTTTTCGCTATGATACTATCGGGGGGTGATATGGATAAAGTAAAAAATCCTCGCATAATATTACTAGCTAAATCATTTGCGCAAGACGTTATTTATGCTGTCCGTAGGGGTAAAATTAAGACATCCAAACACATTGCTCTGGGTATGGCCTTAAAAAGCTTAACCAGCAGTGAGAAAATCGTTCGACTCGTACATGCTTATGGACACTGCGTTTCTTATACTGTTGTAGAGGAGTTGGAGACCGAAGCCGCTTATACCAGTGATCCGCAACCTTTCCTCATCTGAGGCACACCAAATAGCTCCCTAGAATTTCGTGGCACACCAAAATCTAAAATATATTTATAGCAGTGGCGTAGCTAGGTCGGGGGTCAGTTCACTCCATGTATACTAATTATTTATGGATGTTCAAACTACCTTAGTTTTTTTTATTGTTTTAAAATGTGAAGAAGCTCCTTTCAGATTTGGGGCATCAAAATTTTCACTCAGGACATAATACATATTTTTTTTTTCATTTTTTTTTATTATTCAGATAGAATGAAAAATACAAATAGGTACATACATGAGAACTATACTAAATACTAGGTAGGACAGGTAGGTATACTAAATTTACTTCTGTTGACACGTCAATAGTAATAAATATTTTGACATGGTGGTGACTGATTAATGTGATACCTGCGCTTGCTTCGTTGAACACAAAAGTTTTATATTCGGCTCAATTTTAGACAGCGCAACTCTTATTTCTTGGTCAAGATCTTTTAAGCATGACCGTTTATCATTTTTAATTAATACAAGCGTTGAAAAATTTTGCTCACATAAATATGTTGTGGAAAACGGAAGTAGTGTGAAGATGGCCTTGTCGGAGATGCGTGGATATTCTGTCTTGATGGAAATCCAGAAAACATCTAACGGAACTTCGTCGAATTTAAGTTTTAGGGTCATATCATTACTTAATTCTGTGAACTCCTCTCGAGTTTGCAATGGCAGTGCATCCGTGGAACTTATTGCATTGGTTGCGAAAGGATTTCGAATCCAATTGTATTGTTCCGTGTTGATAGAATGGAAATAGTATTCAAATTTTTGTTGAAGCATACTTAAATGTTGCTGGGCCAAATCCACAATCAACTGCTTGTTTTCGATCGTACTGTGGTTGGTCCTGTGATACATTTCTAGACATCCTTTTTGCAACTGTTCCTGCCACAGTTCAAGTTTCTTTTTGAACCTTTGTAATTTATCGGAGCACGTCAATATATTTTCATTCCGTCCTTGCATTTTTTTATTAAGTTCATTCAGATGTTCGAATATATCAGCCATGTATGCAAGTTTGGCTATCCAGTATTCATCATGAAGGTGCTGGCATAGATCGTACATATCTTGACTTGAAAGAAACTCACGCACTTCGTAGCGAAGTTCAAACAGTCGAGCTAAAACTTTACCCCGAGATAACCAACGAACTTCTGTATAAAACAGTAAGGATTCATGTTCGCTTCCCATTTCTTCACAGAGTATTCCAAAGATTCGCGAATTTAAGGCTCTCGATTTAATTATGTTTATGATCTTAATACATTCATTCATTGTGATCGAAAGCTGTTCGGGCAAATTTTTGACCATCAATGCTTCTCGATGTATGCAGCAATGTGTAATTTGTATTGACGGATTTTTTTGTTTTACACAAGATACAAAACCTTTCTTACTGCCCATCATTGCAGCAGCACCATCTGTACAAATAGCAACGCAATTGGTCTACTGAATATTATGTATTTTAAAAAAATTATCAGTTACTTGGAAAATTTGTTCACCGGTAGTTCTCTCTGGAACCTCCTTACAAAATAAATAATGTTCTTTAATAGAGTCCTCGTCAACGAAACGTACAATAGCCATCAGTTGTGCTTTATTTTTAATATCGGTTGATTCGTCGATTTGAAGCGCAAAAATTCCAGCCGAAATGATTTTTTTAATTAGTGTTCCCAAAATATTACTTGACATATCTTGGATACGTCTTTTAACAGTATCGGCCGACAAAGAAACTTTACTCACGTCCTTAACTTCGTTTGGCCCAAGCATAAGTCTAACAATTTCCATGCATGCTGGTTTAATAAGCGTTTCACCGATAGTGTGCGGTTTTTTTTGTTGTGCAATTAATTTTGCAACAAGGTAGCTTGCTTCTAATGCCTTTTCAGAAACCGTAACCGCCGATTTCATAAACTGTTTTTGTTTCTTATTTTGATCCAAGCGCCGTTGGAAAAATTTAATGTCTTTTTTGACGCAACTGGGATGATTTGTGATCAAATGACGGTTTAGTTTGCTGGGTACCATTGCCTCATTTGACAACTGTTCACCACAAATGACGCATTCAGGCTTTGGAGCCGCTTCGTCGCCACACCAAGTGAAACCATATCGAAGGTAGTCTTGATTGTACTTCCTTTTCAGCACCTTTTTTGCTCTTTTTGCAGCACTTATGCTGGAGCTTGTGCTAGGTTCTTCGTCATCTGCTCGTGATTTCAGCAAAAATTTATCCATATATGAAGCACTATAGTTATTTATAAAAGTAGATACTGCAACAAAACTTAGTCCAGTTTAATTTAATTCATTTAGACACAATATGGCCAACAACGTAAAAAAGAAAACAGGAACTCTAAAAATAACACGCGCTTATATAGGCAGCGGCGATGTTCAGGAAAACATCGAGTCTAGCCTCGAACGGCACGGATCTTTCTAGTTTAGTCGCCTTCGAGAATCAAGCTGCCGCGCCGCGCCTATAGGGAAAAATCACGAACCGCGAGATGGCGCTGAAAAATCCAAAATGTCGGATCGGAGGGTGAACAACAAATATTCTCTCATATGATATTAGCTTCGTTTTCGAAATTTTTGTGTTGTATTGCTGGATTTGTGTCATAAGATATCTATTAATAATGCCTGTGAAAGTAGAGATATCAATTTCGGATATTCTGGATTGTTGGTGAACGTGTTTGGCCAATTATGAAGGTGAGGTTCCAATGAAAAAGTTAGCAGCTTATGTACCTATGAGATCTCCAACAATATTACAATCCCCTATTATAAATTTCAGTGAGTCCTGGATTTGTCAATGTTCCTGTAAAGCAGGATTAGAGAGATACTGCAAGGATATTATTGCTACATTGATTTATATTAACAGGTAAATAAGTTTTCTCAATTACCAAGTAGGTAGATGATTTCAAAACCACACCACACATCCCTGTTTGCCTCCTCTCTTTTTCATGTTTCAGATATGAGATGTTAGAACCAGTAAGCTGTACTGATCTCTGGCTCAAAATTAGGGAAAGGAAAAAAGACAGAGAGAATAAGTAGGCCAGAACCATTTCAGTCATTTAGTCACCCAGGAATTAAAAAAAAAGAAAATACAATACAACAGCTGAACTGAACAAAAAAAACTTTAATCTTCTAGCCTACAGTAAGTTTTAAACAATGAAAACGAACAATAATTAAGTCATTTGAATATGTTGAACATCAGCACTTTTTTAATACCTGCAGGTGTAGGGATTCTGCTTTGGCAACATTTTTGGCAAGATATCATCAAGTAAAAGAACAAATGGGTGCACCAGTGTATGATTCAAGTAATAAGCAGATGTTGTATAATTTAGTTTTAAAATGGCATATCGGCCATTTCGATTAGAGAGAAAAAAGCTTTATCTGTTCGACTTACCTGTTCTCTTTTATGTGCTGTTTGTTTTTATTTTCAGGCATCCAGATCATATTATGCAATATGTATTGTATCACAATAATAAATAAATAATATAAAAAAGTTATTGTTTCATTATATAAGCAAAGGTACCTATATATGTATGGTTTTGCACAATAATTATAAATAGGTGGAAGACTTTATGCAATAATAATAACAAATTTTGCTTTTCATGATATCATTTAATCTATTTTATGCAGAATACTAATAAAGAAACATGTATAATACTAATTAACTAAATGAAAAAATATAGAATAAAATACATGGTATAGCAAAAATAATAAACCAGAAGTAATTGTTTTGAGTTCTCACCTACTATCCGTCACTATATACCTATATAATATATATTTTTTTGTATGTTGATAATTAGTCACTGGAAGGTTCTGGCTAGGAAAGGATCTATTTTTCAAATGCTCCTACTGTGTTGTGGATATTGAATACTAAAAAATATAAATTGAAGTGAAGAGAATCTGATAGTAAAAATTTTTGAACTTACCACAAAAACAATCCTCTTTCAGAAAGTGCTTGCTGCAAACAAGCATGTATTTTGAGATAGGCTTCCCTACCTTCAAGATTTTTTGCCATTTCTTTACTGCCGTGGGATTCAAAGATAATTTATGTACAGAAATATCCGAAGTACTGTCTGATGCACATTGAGGAACTGAGCACATTTTGCGTGATATTACCTCATTATCTCTTCCAATCCGCTGCATTTTAAGATTTGATGTTTATTTGAAAGATCTATTGTTCATAAAATAACGTAAAAATATATCACTTTCGACCTAAATCACTTAAAATTGTATAAAAATCTCACACTTCACCCATATAAACACATATGGGTTAGTTTGTTGTTCACCCTCCGAGTATTTCGAACGATTAATTGTAGATGTCGCCCACTCCGTGATTCTTCCCAATAGACGGATAGACGTTTACCATCGGCGCTGTTGTCAGATTGCTTTATTTTTCGCGGGTCTCGCTACAATACGAATCTGATTCGTATTGTCTGAAAGAGCGGCACACCTCAAGTCGGCTTACGGCACACCAGTGTGCCGCGGCACACCGGTTGCGGAGCACTGGCTTATACGATATCTGGTGCCAATCGCTTTTGTCCTGCTGGTATGATTTTGCGACCTGAATTAAATAGTGGATTCGCTTTCGACAATTTTGATAGGTATGTCGAAAGGTGTGATGGCAAAGATACGTTACACGATGCGGTGGGAATTTCGTTTCAAGACCATCAAACTGAAGAAAGGGTCGAAATTACTTACGGGTACGGTGGAGAGTCACCTGAACCACCTAGAAAAAGGATGAGAAGGCAGTTTATTGGTCAATCCTTAGAAATCGTCCCTTTTACAGTAAGACCAACATTTCAAGGACTTTTCGAAACTCCTACAGAAGAATTCGTTCCTGCAAATTTAAAGGAAATTAAAAATTTAGATAGGGTATGGATGTTGAGTCATGCGTTAAATGTACGTACGCCGATGTGGGTAGGATTTAATGTCAATATTATTTTGGACAAAAGTCTAAAGCAAAATGTTTTTTATTTAACCCCCATAAACGAATCATCCACTGCAAATTCCGTTATTCATGAAACTATGATGCAGTCATTGAAAGCCTCGGAAGAATGTGGTCAATTCTATGCAGAGGTACATTATGATTTGGCTATAGCCAGTAAGGCGTTGAAAATACAAAATACCGTTGTAAGGTCTGATCAAGAATCTCCTCTTCGAAGATTATTTATACATCTTGAAGCATTTCATATTTCTATGTCGTATTTCAAAGCAGTGGGAAAATATATTGAAAATTGTGGAATACCACAAATTTTGACTGATTCGGGAATTTTGGGTGGCGGTTCGGTTACGTCCTTCCTCGCGGGTAAGCATTTTAATCGATGCAAAAGACTGCACCCTCTCATAGCCCTCACTATCGAATTATTACATTTTGAATATTTCCTTCAAGCGGAAGATCTAACAATAGATGAAGAGTGCATTGAATATTTGCGTATTTTCCAGGAAAAAAGAGATTCACAGGAATCAGATAAATTAATTTCTTATCGTAGAGTAGACAATCAGAAAGTCATAGCTGAAATACGAAGTTTTTAGGCAAAAAACTTTCGATGGATACCACGGAAAGACACCGCAATACTATCTTTTATATGTGGAGATGATAAATAATTATTTAATCTTTGATAGGAGTGTTCGTACAGGGGACGTGCAACTGTTCAAATATATTTTGCCCTCGTTTACTAATCTCTTTTTCACATTTAACCATCAAAACTACTCTCGATATCTATCACTGTATTATTATAATTTACAAAAAGTACACGAGACACACCCTGGGTTGTCCGTAAGCATTGGCGTAAAACGAACTGACCGACCTTTCTCCAGAAGACCAGTAGACTATATTATGGAAACAACACAAAACGCCGACGCTGCAAAACGTATGACAGGCGTCGTTTGCTTAAAAAATTCAATATCGGCTCGTCAGCGGTGGAGTAAAACTCATGCTCTACGCACACAAGTAATTTCTCATGTGCTTGTGGAAGCTCGTCTCAAAAAGAGAGACGATATTACGAGCGACTTAAGAGAAAGTAAAATACAGCAAAGCCGTGCACAAATCGACAAATTAAAAATCGGAATTAACAATAGTTTGAATCCTTTTTCCGAGAGTTTAAAAGACGAACTTTTATACAATATTTGTAATGGACAATCAGCTCCTGAAGAGACACAGACATTTTTATTATCAGTATTTGCAATGGGTGATGAGCAAAGACAACAATTTATAAAAGAATGTTCTGAAGTTACCACCAGATTCGAAGCACCTATTAAAAAAAATAATATTACTACTTTTAAAATTAAAACTATAAAAAAAGTAAGGGAGGAAAAATTGAAAAGGTTAAAATTCAAAGGGATTTGTTTGGTCGATTACTGGGAATATCACTCGAAAATAAGCTCGAAATTGAAAAGGTGTTAACATACCCTCTAACTCCCGTTCCTCTGTCTTTATGCCATTTGGATGGTTCAATTAATAAGACCGATAAGTCAAAATTAGTCAAACCAATAATTACAGCTGGTCACCAACAGAATCTTCCAAATGAATTAACTGCAACTATTATCGATGGATTCTTTTATTTATATACTTTGCGAGATATCCCATCCACATTTGGAGCAATTAGCCATAGTATTTTATAAAATTTAACAAATAAACAATCAAAAGAAATTCATATTATTTTCGACACCTACCCACAGCCTAGCATCAAAGATAATGAACATGAGATGAGACAAAATTTACGACAAACTGAGTACGTTATTGCAGGACCTGATACCAAAAGACCGAACTACTTTATGGCCGAATTAAAAAATATTAATTTTAAAAAAGCTTTTGTCCAATTTTCAAACAAAGATTGGGCGGAACCACACAACTATGGTCTCATAAAACCTACTCAAAAAGTATTTTTAAATTATGAAATTTGCTACGAATATAGAGTAGTACAAGGAAATACTGTGAAAAGCGTTTCTGAGCTCTATACTTGTAATGACCATGAAGAAGCAGACACAAAAATTGTCTTTCATGCTTGCAACCTCCAAAAAAATGAGAGAATTTTAATTAGATGCTCTGACACAGATATTTTAATTATAATGTTGGCGAACATGAAGAAACTTATGGAGGAACGTGAAGGACAAAAAGTAATTGACCGCAAAATATGGATGCAGCTAGGTACTGGAAATAATGTCCGTAATTTAAATATTTGCGCTATTTTTGAGGAGTTAGGAGAAAGTATATGTACTACTTTGCCTGCGCTTCACGCCTTTACTGGGTGTGACTACAACCCAGCCTTTTGTAGAAAGGCTAAACTGAGGCCATTCAAAATTTTAAAAAATTCCTCGATATATCAGCAGTCTTTTAGTACGATGGGGTGTCCTTCAGTTCTTAGTGATATGCAGGCGATGCAGGATGCTTTCAACGTCATCGAAGATTTTGTGTGCGTTTTATACAATGTACGAGCAGTCAAAACAGTCAATGAAGCACGATCTGTCATTTTCAATAGAGTTTATAAACCCAAATTCGAAAATGAAAAATTCAGGAAAACAACGACCAAGTTGGAAGCAACCTCTTTTCCTCCTTGTTTTTCTGAATTACAGCAGCATTTTCGAAGATCGATATACATATCGCAAATTTGGTGTAATTCCCATTTAAAAAATCACACCTCAATCAACCCACTCAACTATGGATGGCTATTAAATGAAAATTAATATGTTTTTAACTGGTTCGATGGTGATGAAGTCCCATTAAGCGTGCAGGACATTATTGTACAGGATGAGAGAACTGAGACAGAAAATGATATTACAAGTATGAAACAGATATTTTGTGAAATTAATTGATTAATTTTTGTAATTTTTTTCCAATCTATTCTATTAATATTTTAGATGTCGAGGAAGATGATGAATCTGTCTCTGCAAGTAATTCAGAAATAAAATAGACAGCGAGAGTTCTGATGAAGAATGATGAGCACATGCAGTATTCTATGTTTTGAACATTTTTTATTCATTTTATTTTGAACATCCATAATAATAAAAATACTATAAAATGTTAATGATTTATACATTTTTATTCAAATCTTTATAAAAATTGATATATCCTTATATATAAATATTACATTATTTAAAACTACACTAATTTTTTTGATAATAAATCACACATCTGTGCTAATGAATATTCGAAGATTGTCGTTTCAAATTTTCAAATTTTTAAATTCTCACATTACGTAAAGTTCCCGTTTAATGTTGACGGCACCAAAATTATCAATTACTATCTAATGTGATCAATATTTTATTATTAATGGAGTCTTGTAATTTTTGACCAAAATCATGACCAAAATGGTAGGTTAAGTAAGCCAAAAAAGGCATGAGATTTAACGTGAAATGCATACAACATAACAAGGAAAAATTGACAGCATCGATTTTTCTGTTTTTTAATGTTTAAAAAAGTGCTATCCACAATATTATTACAAAAGTAAGCTGTTATAAATGTGTATTAATTATTCAAAATTTTCAAAATTTCTCATTTTTATTTTACATTTTCATTACGTATTGACAGCATCATTATAAAACCTCAATAATTCACTTCTACTTTATAAAAAACAATATGCCGTCCTGAAATAAATGACCTCATACGAAAAATTAATTTTTTACTAAAAAAATTTTAGTAATTTTTTCATTATTTTTGCATGAACCATCATATTTTGACGACACACTGTTTATAATGCTTAATAAATGTTAACTATAACTTTGAAATCGGTGCCGTCAAATTTTAAGTGACCACCCCACCGAGAGGTAAAAATCCGGTTTTGATTTGCGATTTCTGTCCGCATGTACCACCCTTTTTTGACGGCATACATGAATTATGCTTTTTAAAGGAAATGCAAAGGTAACTGAATCATCGCCGTCAAGTATTCGAATAACTGGGGAGGGAGGGTAAATTCGCCGATTTCAAAAAATTTTTCTGTCTGTAGGTACCGCTATTTTTTGACGGCACAGAGTTTAAGAGCATTCTTTTTCCATTTCCTCTTTAACGAGAATAGTGCCGTCATGTATAAAGTAATCGAAAAGTACCCCCTCTTTTTCTACACTTCAACTCACCTGTGCACTCACCTGTACCGCGGAAATTTGACGGCATAGTGCGTAAACTTTGTTTCTCGAACAGTACTTCAAGATTATATGTGATTCGTTGTGTATAAAATCACCCCCTGAAAATTTGCTCGGGCTTGTAGTCCAATTCTTTTAAATGATGTTTTACAGTTAAGAGAGATTTTAGGAAGAAACAATAATAAAATATCTATTAGAAAAATCGCTCAACTCTTACATATGTCAAAGAGTAAGGTGCATAAGCTTTCAAAGATAATCAAGTTTAAAGCATATAAGATTCAGACTTTCCAAAAAATTGAGAATCATGCAATCGAACAGAGATTGTTTATGTGTGAGACGTTATTAGATTTGTTTAGAAATCAACCAAACGTAAATTTAATAATGTCAGATGAAGCA
Source organism: Galerucella nymphaeae (assembly GCA_963978555.1). Lineage (NCBI taxonomy): Eukaryota > Metazoa > Arthropoda > Insecta > Coleoptera > Chrysomelidae > Galerucella > Galerucella nymphaeae. The sequence continues at coordinate 9,385,337 of OZ021713.1, forward strand.
ACATTTCACTTAAATGGCCGCGTAAACAAACATAACTGTAGGATTTGGGGTGATGAAAATCCTAGAGCATTCAACGAGTTTGAAAGAGATTCCCCCAAGGTAAATGTGTGGTGTGGTGTCTCCAAAACAAAAATTTATGGACCATTTTTTTTCCAAGAACAAACAGTAAAAGGTAACAATTATACGGATATGCTAGAACTCTTTTTCTATCCTCAACTACAACAAGAATGTATACTAAATGATGTATATTTCCAGCAAGATGGTGCTCCACCGCATTACTCTTTAATAGCGAGGAATTCTTTGAATATAACCTTTGGAGACAAGTGGATAGGTCGAGCTGGTCTTATTGAATGGGCTCCCTATTCTCCAGACTTGACTGTACCGGATTTTTTTGTATGGGGTTACATTAAGGACATATGCTACGATCCAACACCTCCAAATTTAGCAGAACTGAGGAATAACATAATTAATGTGTTTAATGTAATTACTCCAGAAATGCTCCAAAATGCATTTACACATTTTTTATTGCGCTTACATACATGTATTGAACAAAATGGAGCTCATATTCAACAATTACTTTATTAATGTATGTTTAATTTTTTATTTTTAAGTAAACCCTGTTTTCAATACCTTCTCTCATTCTATAGTTTTAAGTTGTTAGAATGTGGTCCTTTAGATTTGGAAGTGGTTTCATGAAAAAGTAAATTATTCCCTAAAAACGTGGGTGAATGCCAACAATGTATACATTTTTGGATAGAAGAAGAAAGGGTATTTTCAAAGGTTTTAAGAATTACAGGGTGTCCTATTTAATCTAAGATCACAATTTTGGTTCAAAAATCTTAATTTTTTTTCAATTGCCAGAAAAAAATTACATGCGGCAACAATGTCAACAGAAACTAGAAGTAAATTTAGGAAGTTTAGTGAAAACCGCATGTCGATATCTTTTTCCGATCTCGAGTTATAAGTTGTTAAAATGTGTCAATTTATAGATGGACACCTTGTATAAGGGAAAACATTTAGCACAAGACGTAGGTAAACGACTGGTGAAATTCCTTTTCACCAGAATATTTAATATTAATTAAATTCTGAGAACTAATCTCTCAGCGCCATCTATGTAAGGCTAGGAGTACCTACATACCAGCTACTACGCTCCTACCCTTACAATGGGGGGTATGAATAAAAACGAAGTGCATGCTATTACTACAAATTTAAAGATCTACTTCAAAGTATATGCTTCATCATGAAGCATCTGGTCAGTTCCGGCAGAATCTGCTTAACGTTGAAATATTTACTAAACTGCTTGTAGTATCTACTTTTTAGCCCGTAGTACATGCTTTGACTCGTGTAGCATCTTCCACTCCTTCTGCTAAGGGAGCAGGTCATGACAAGTTTATCAGATTTTCTGTTCCATCATGGTTGTTTCAAAAAATTTTCAAGACTAGCCGAAATATTATTTGCTATTTTTCTTGTCAATTGAAAGTTATAAACAGTGTTCGTGATTGAGTAGAATGTCTTCGTATGAAGAAATGCCCTGTCAAGAAGAGTCCCAAAAAATATACAATTAGCATTTGTTATAATCCTAGAAGATTTCAAGATACTGCTGGATAAAAAAATGACACCTGCCACCTCATTTTTTGTTACCGGAACATTTTATGATACAAAATATCATTAACGTGTCGTTGCACGTTCTTAAAATCGGAGTATTTGCTGTGAGAAGTCGCTACTCCAAATTGCATTAAATACTTTAGTCATTTTCACTAAAGTGCTACTTAGTATAGTAACTTCCGGAAAAATTTAAAGTATATGCTAACACTAGAAGTATTAGCATTTTCTATAAAGTGAGTACTTCAATACTAAGAAGAAACTACATTTCAAAGTAGATACTTTAAATTTGTAGTAATAGCATGTACTTCGTTTTTATTCATACCACCCATTGGGTACATGCTATTACTACAAATTTAAGGATCTACTTCAAAGTATCTGCTCCATCATGAAGCATCTGGTCAGTTCCGGTAGAATCTGCTTAACGTTGGAGTATTTACTAAACTGCTTGTAGTATCTACTTTTTAGACCGTAGTATATGCTTCGACACGTGCAGCATCTCCTACTCCTTCTGCTCGGGGAGCTAGTCTTGACAAGTTTATTAGATTTTCTGTTCCATCATTATTGTTACAAAAAATTGTCAAGAGTATCCTCGAAACTACCAGAAATATTATTTGCTATTTTTCTTGACAATTAAATTATTAAAAGTTATAAAGAGTGTTCGTGATTGAGTAGAAAGTCTTCAGATGAAGAAATGCCCCAGCAAGAAGAGTCCCAAAATGAAAAGTATACAATAAGCATTTGTTATAATGCTAGAAAATTTCAAGATACTGCCGGATAAAAAATGACACCTGCCCTCAAGTCTGCAAAAGATACAGCCCTTAAGAGTTAACCAATATTTATAATAAAAATACAAAACAAAATTTATGATATGATATCATCATTAACGTGTCGTCTTGCACTGTATATTTTTCTTCTGCGTATTTCATCCATTTTCAAACAAAATTAACCGTAGAATTCTCAAGAAGCTGCCAACTTCGCTAACGTTAAGCAAATACTACAATTTCTTCTTGAAATCGAAGTACCTACTGTAAGAAGTCGTTACTTTAAATTGCAGTGAATACTTAAGTTATTTTCACGAGAGTGCTACATAGTATAGTAACTTCCGGAAAAATTAAAAGTATCTACTTCGAAATTTAGTTTCTTCTTAGTTTTGAAGTACCTACTTCATAGAAAATCCTAATACTTCTAGTGTTAGCATGTACTTCGTTTTTATTCATACCACCCAATGGGTGGTATGAATAAAAACAAAGTACATGCTAATACTACAAATTTAAAGATCTACTTTAAAGTATATGCTCCATCATGAAGCATCTGGTCAGTTCCGGTAGAATCTACTTAACGTTGAAGTATTCACTAAACTGCTTGTAGTATCTACTTTTTAGCCCGTAGTATATGCTTCGACACGTGCAGCATCTTCCACTCCTTCTGCTAAGGGAGCAGGTCATGACAAGTTTATTGGATTTTCTGTTCCATCATTGTTGTTACAAAAAGTTTTCAGGACTACCCGAAATATTATTTGCTATTTTTCTTGTCAATTGAATTATTAATAGTTATAGCAGTGTTCGTGATTGAGTGGAATGTCTTCAGATGAAGAAATGCCTCATCAAGAAGTCCCAAAATGAAGATATACAATTTGTATTTGTTATAATGCTAAAAGATCACAAGATACTGCTGGATGAAAAAATGACACCTGCCACCTCATTTTCTGTTACCGGAACATTTTATGATACAAAATATCATCATTAACGTTCTTTGCACTGTATATTTTTCTTCCAGCCATCCCTTTTCAAACAAAATTAACCGAAGAATTCTCAGGAAGCTGCTAATCTACCAACTTCGCTAACGTTAAGCAAATACTACAATTTCTTCTTGAAATCGAAGTATCTGCTGTAAGAAGTCGCTACTCCAAATTGCAGTAAATACTTAAGTCATTTTCACTAGAATGCTACTTAGTATAGTAACTTCCGGAAAAATTTAAAGTATCTACTTTGAAATGTAGTTTCTTCTTAGTTCTGAAGTACCCACTTTATAGAAAATGCTAATACTGCTAGTGTTAGCATATACTTTGTTTTTATTCATACCACCCAATGTGTCTAAGTTGTATGAGTACTGCGGAAAAGACGATGAGATTATTGGACCACATTCATACATGCAAGTTGTAATGGCAAGAGGTTTGTTTGACAAATGGAAGCAGCCTGTATTTTTGGGGTTTGATAAAACAATGACAAAAGAGTTGCTGGAAAACATTATTTGCTGTTTAAATAATATCAACTATGATGTTGCTGCTTGTGTCAGTGATTGTGGCAGTAGCAATCAAGGACTGTGGAGAGAACTGGGTGTTACAGTGGAAAAAACTAACATATTTTTTTGCCGACGTTCCTCACCTCCCTAAATTATTAAGAAATTGGTTTTTGGACACTTGATTCATTTATAATGAAAAAATAATAAACAAAGAACCAGTTAAACATTTAATAGATATGACCAGAACAGAAGTTAGCTCTTGCCACAAAATTAAACCTTTACATATAAATGTAGAAAAAACACAGAGGCAAAATGTTAGATTGGCAGGAGAACTGTTTTCTAATACAACATCAACTGCGCTGGAACACTGTTTACCAGGTGAAGACAAGGTAGCAGCGAAAGAGGTGGGAAATTTCATTGAACACCAGTTCAATGAAATTTGGTTCAACATTATGAATTCATACACACTTTCGAGCTCAATCCCCCTTAAAAAACCCTATGGAACTAATTTACAGCATCAAAATGATGTTTTAGATGAAATGTTAGCTACTGTTGAAAACATGAGATGTGTTGGTGAAAAGAGTCTTTAAGTATTTCAGAAAGGAATAATTATATCTACAAATTCCTTGAGAAAATTGTATAAAACAATGAAAGTAGATATACAAAGCCAATTCTCGATCGGAAGTGGACTGCGCATGTGCAAGTTCAGCTAGTCAATGAGTGTGAGAGAGACATCCCATGAGGTGAATTTTAAAAAAACTTTGACTTAAGTGTGGATCGAACCCGGAACCTACGCGTTCATAGCAATACATCTAACATAGTCTGCCATGATCTCTCATGCATATCGTTACCGTTTGGATGATGAGGCGGCGCGGTCTCAGCGCACCGCTTCTTGCTGTGTGACGTAATCGAGACCCGTTGCGATAACAGCGAGAGCGCTGATATACCAGGTTGGTTAAAAGTAACTCTTTGGGTTAGGTTAGCTGTTACGTCAAACGTCACGTTGTTACGTCAAACGTCACATCGTCACATCAAACGTCACATCGTTATGTCAAACGTCACGTCAAACGTCACATCGTTATGTCAAACGTCACGTCGTTAAACGATCATCAAACGGTTCTACGTATGTTCTCTTTCGTAATATGTCTTCAGAAGAGTACAGACGTCGAATTGAAGAGTTTATTAATAGCATTGGTGAAATAAAGAAAGATATTGCTTTTTTAAAGATAAAAGTGAGGTTATGAAACAAATGGAGAATCTTAGTTTATCTGATAAGGTAGGACAGACGTGGAGCAGCCTTCGTATAAACTGGGTACCTCAAGAGATCCATCAGTTAGCTCGTAGACTGCCGCAAACTACTTATCCGTTAAGACGTATTCAACCTACACCATGTTCAACAGAACAGAAAAGGAAATAAAAAATGAAATTAATAATGTTTTCACAATGTCATGTGTAATATTAGTGGCTGTATTTGTTTTAATTTTAAAAATTATTTTGAAAATTGTAAAACGAAAATTCCATTCTTCATGTAATATAAAAGTTGATGAATATACAGAGTGTTTCAATAAAACCCATGTTTCTTAGAAAAAACTTTATTTATAAAGGTAATACAGTATTTGAAAACCAGTGGCGGAGGCGTTGTACATTTCTTTCGGTACACGAATATACTCCAGTGGCGTGGCAGGGGTTTGGATCGTGGACAAAGTTTCCTGTTGCACACGGCGTACCATCAAATTTGCAAACATCAATAATAGGTGGAAAAATACCGAAAATGTGACATTTCTTATCCAGAAATTCGGCTTTTTTTTGTCCTCGAACGTAAATGTAGTCTGCGGCATACAATAACTTGCTTTTCAATATTTCATTTGGTTTAGAATATTCTACATCTCCTGAAGAGTATCGAATACCATGCACATTCCTTTCCAAGTATGATGTAGTCGTCTTGTCTGCGTCGCACAATGTGGAAAACGGTTGCGGTGGTAAAAATATGTAATGCGAACCTTTAAAGCCAATTTCTATGCTGAGTTCTTTGACAACGAAATGACCTTCTACAACAAAACCTTGAATGTCTACGAATGCTACTCTCATGTTGACGTCTGCTCGAACACTAACTCACAACATCTAGTTCAAGCTTTTAACAATTTCGGAGAAGGGGAAGTATTCCATTACGCAATCGTGAATTATGATGCAATAGACTTTGGTATTTTCGGGAAAGCCTATGTTTGCTTCAATGTCAAGTTTCACATCGACTGTGGACGCCTTCATACCTTCCTCCTGTTTTGAACAATCGATAACAAACAATGCTCGTTTCTTGAAAGAAGAATAATCCAGCAGGGTACGCTTCTGTGTGGAGTTTGTGTAGTTGGGATAGAATTCAGTGTAGTTAAAATACGCCTCATTGTAGTCAGTTTTAGCGAAATCCAATTGCATTCTTTCATTGGGCCAATAGTCACCATTGAGTGATAGTCTTATACTTTGTACGTCGGCATTGTCAAATAAAGTCGGGTCAGCTGTACTCGAGTTACGTTTGTCGGTTTGAAAGAAAACAATAACAAAACGAGGTCTTTCAACTGAAGTGGATGTCTTGACAGCCCAAACTTCATGTCTTGCTCCCTTAGTAATTGAAGGTAATTCGTGTAACTCCCACTTCCTGAATGGAATAACTATAGGTTGATCTTTTTGAATGGATTTCATAAGATTTAATTTTATGTCGTCATTAGGAAAGATATGTTTAACTTTCAGCTCAACGCTTGTAATGTTAATTTTAGCTGTTGTAGGCGTTCCAGAGACATTCTTTTCAGTAATATATAAGCAATCATTATCGTTCCGTGCTCGAACTAGTCGTATTGTTTGACGTCCACATGTAATCATGGGATAATCGTTGAAAATGTTGAAAATATGTTTGAGAGGTATTTGAAGGTTGAATGACTTGTCGCTTACATTCAAAATAGGATCTTTCGGGTAATTCCAGCCGGCTATAGCCATATGATTGGAATCTTCTTGGTTATAACAGGTCATGGCACGTACGGTGCTTACTATTCCAGGATCTCGAACTGTTTCCATTTCCCTGGCACTTTCACTGTACGTACATAAATCGAATAGAAAGGCTCCAACATTATTTGCTAATTTTACGTCACCAGCTCCGTGTACTTCGAGAGAACCCTTAATGCACAACAATGTTTCGCTCATCGCAAAGAACGAATCAACCTGATTAATGCTAAACTCCACAATGTCACTGCAATTGAATGATTTTATAAATGGAGCATAGGTTCTATATTCGGCCTTTCGAATTGACTCATCAAACATCGGCTTACGATAGATATCAAACATTGGAGGCATGTCGTTTTGGCGTAGACGTTTTCCATACATGGTTGTCATTTTTCAATTTAAAACCCAGCGATTGCAAGACCAATTTGTTTGCGAACGAGAGCTGTTTCAGCTTTGGCGACTGCTCAGCTAATGAAGTTGGAAGTGCTGCAGATTGTCTTTTATGATTGATTATTAGGCCCATCGCGCTCTAAGCTCCACCACCAACGTACTTAGTTCTCCACGAAAGTTTACGGGCTGACCGTCCTGGTCTAAAGCGATGACGGTGATATTGGTTATTTCACTTTGTGGTATAACAGGTAAATAGAGTAAATTATGAGGAATTTCGTCTATGGAATATCCCGGATCCACTTGTATGACGAATTCGTATATAGTATGAGCAGGTCTGTTTGCATCGAAGGCTCCAGTGGTAATGTTACAATCGAAGCGAATACTAGATACTTTAATGATTTTGACGGGGAGATCTGAAGAGTGCAATTTGTTAGCTTCGAGTACTTTCGGTGAAAATCCCAAGATTCTTCCAAGACTATTGGTCTCCTTGAAGGAAATTTTGTATTTACTGGAAATTTCACATTTTAACGTATTATGATTGGTTTTTAGTGAAAATATATCCTCTGGTCTAGTTAGATTGCCTGCACCCAATTTATCTCGGATAAACGCTTCAAGATCGGCAATTTCGTAACATCCTGTGGGAAAATCAAAACTTTGAAGCTTGCCCTTGGTATCGTAGTAGAAAAACTTACAATTTTCAATGTTTGGTATACTGTGATAAGAATGAAAAGATCGTAGAGCTATTTCGTATTCCTTCTTCGGATCGAGCTCAATAGGCGTAGGAGGTTGAAAGGTAAACACGTGATTGGTGCTGTTAACTCTCAGCAACTGCGACATGATGACTAATGAAAAACGAATAATGTTTGAATTTAAATATCATTTTTATTTTTTCAATGTTTGTTTAGAAAGGAAACAAGTAGCTTGCGAACTCGGAGGACCGTCACAATGCGTCGTCCAATCAGGTCGGTTGTAATGGATGAAACAAGGTAGTCGTATTTGTAGTTCAAAATTTGCTCGATATTCATTGGGAAGTTTATGCCATATTTCCAGCAATTCCCAAGGTCTTACACACTCTATTAGATGTTCAATGGGAAAGTGCTTTAGTTCTTCGGCAGTAAAACTACTCAAAGCTTTTCCATGGTAGATGTGTTGTAGTAATAGTTCCATCATTGTTGCAGAAATTTCAAACACAAATGGCCGCAATTGATTTGATCGTAGTTTTGATATTGGGTATTGTTGTAGAAAATTCGCGCACTTTTTCCGAGATATTTAACAACTTCTTTCGGCGGCTTCAAGTTACCAAATGAATCAAAATACTCTACATTGTTGTTTATCTTTCGGTAAGCTACCCAATGACTTCCGCTATTCTCAGAGATGTCCAAATTAACAACTGCGCATTCTCGTTTTCGGGGCCCGTCTTTGGGGAGAGTGTCTCGCATGAAAACTCCTCGAAAATGCGGTATTTTAAGCGATTTTGCGTAATGTGTTATGTCAAAGTCGGTTAATGCGTGATTGGGTAGCTTTATCGGTTTTTTTGTTTTTTCAAGTACAATCCAAAACCGCCTTTTGGGTACTTTTTCAGGTACAGACCAGATCCTACACGTTCCATAGCCTTATTATGACGTACATCTTCTTCCAATTTCTTTTGCGCATGCTTTGCGTCAATGACAGTTTTTGCAATCCCAGCAGCACCACCTGACAGCGCTCCCAGTGCCGAAAGGCCTGCAAACAAAGGGATAAGTGGTAGGAAACCTCCGGATTTCGCTACAGGTATCACTCGAGGAACCTCGACTTCTTTTTTCCCACCAAATTCTTTAATAAGTGCTTTGGCTGCTCGTAAGGCAAACGTTGCAGTGTCTTTCAAAGATGCCCCTTTTTTCATGTTCTTTCCCACTTTTAGAATGACATCTCGATGCAAGGAACGACGTTTGCGACGACAGCCCATCCCCAACTTTCTTTTCACCTTCATTCCACCTGTTACAAGTAATGCAGCAGTTTTCTCTCCCAGTGAAGCGTCTTTTGATTTGACGCGTGCCCAAGCTTTATCTTCAAGTATTTGATCGGCTTTGTGTCGTTCTTCGAGAGACTTATTCTTCCAGTAAGAAATATCGTGTTGTTTACAAGCAGCGTCCAAGGGGTTTATGCCCGGATCTCCACGATCAAGACGTTTTTCCAATTTTGTACCGGCTAAAAATAAAACAATTAATTTTTCGCAAAAAGGGTGGGATAGTTTACTTACGTCCACAGTACTGATAGTTAGGTAAGTGAAGTTCAATAGGTAGTTTATTGATGAGAGAATTTAAGAGACCTTCTCCTTCAAACACCAACATTAAGACTGATACGCGTAATTGGTGACACCTATATTTAAAGAGTATTACTACGAAAAACAGCACACACGATGAAGATAATTCAACAAGATCAGACGAATCCCATTGAAAATCTGGATTTCACCTCAACGCCATCGATCGGCAAACATGGTAAATTGTTACCAAATTCTTTCCGTGCCATTATATGTGGTCCCAGTGGGTGTGGTAAGACGAATGTCGTGCTGACGCTCCTATTTAATCCGAATGGTGCGAAATTCAAAAATGTTTATGTCTATTCAAAATCGTTATTCCAACCAAAGTACCAATTGCTGCAAGAAGTTATAGCACAAGTCAAGGGCGTTGGCTATTTCCCATTTAAAGACAACGAGGAAATAATTAGTCCAGAGAAAGCTCGACCAAATTCTGTCTTTTTATTCGATGACGTTGCATGTGACGGTCAGCAGAAAATTCGTGAATACTACTCCATGTGTAGACATAAAGATATTGATGCTGCATATCTTTGTCAAACATACTCAAAAATACCGAAACAGCTTATTCGCGACAACTGTAATGTGATTGTATTATTCAAGCAGGATGAGGTGAACTTGAAACATATATTTGACGAACACGTATCTCCTGATATGACATTTGACGTATTTAAAAATATGTGTTCAAAGTGTTGGTGTGATCGCTATGGTACATTGGTAATTATGAAAGATTTCGCCCTCAATGATGGAAGGTATCGCAAAGGATTCGATAAATATATAAAATGGTAAGCTGCTTCTTCAGTCCACACCAATATGTCTGACGATAAGGTTGCTATTGCATTGCGCAAGAAAAAAGTGTCTGAACTTGCTGGATCAATTCGAAAAAAATACTTGGCATTGAAATTGGGTAAATCAGAGCAAGATGAGTCTCTTAATAAACTATTCAAGCCGATATCTAAACCACTCGAAGAAATTGTGCAATCCTCAAAGACATTACAAAAAACGATTACAAATTTGAATCCAAAAGAGGAAATAAAGAAGGAAGAACCTGATGATGATGATGTGTTTACACCTTTTCTCGAAACGGAACCGATAGCCGAAACCGATGAATCAGGCAATATTACACGTTCTGAATCTCCAGAAGAGATGCGCCCCGAAATTTCTCAGGAAGCTTTCGAAGAATATTTGGATCAATATCCTGCCATCAGTCATCAGTTCATTGAAGATTACTTCCAAAAAGATGATAAAATTGATAAAAATTATGGACCGATATACAACGATGAAATCGGTTGGTCATTAGGCAAACGTCGAATTGCGTTTGATGGAAAAACCGGTAATATAAACATACTACCTGAGAAAAACGAAGTAGGAAAATATATAATTGGAACACCAGGCTTGTATGAGCTTCTATTTTACCAAGATCCCAGTTACAATGATCAAGATTTACAGAACTATAAAAATCTTTTGACAACAACTAAAGTTCATTTAGACACGATAAATCGTCTTAAGGGGTCAAGTACTGATAAATATCACTACATCATAAAACCTTTATTCCAAACAAAATCTCTAACGACGACTAGATCGTCTCAGGTATTGAATCGTATAAAATCAATTCCTTTTGCAAAAGGAAAAGGTATCGATCGTTTAAGATATAATGATAAACCTATGGAGTATATTTATTGGGATGATGCTAATGAATTGGTGGATCGTTTGAAGTTGTTGATTGCTTCGAAAGAGGCAGGTAATACGTCACACGACAACGAAATAGTAGCAATAATTAATGAACTCAAGGAGGCAGATATAATAGAATAATACAAGTTGAAACTTGTTTATTTCAATTATGCCAGTCGATAAATTCGGACATAGACATCAAACGCCCTATGCGCGTTTACCAGCGAAAATTACGTTTCCTCATACACAGGACGGTAATATTGATATTGAAAATGTGAAAATTTGTAATGTTAAGGAACCGACAACAAATAGTGATGCTGCAACAAAAAAATATGTTGATGTGCAATTGAATGGCCTACGTACCATCAACTCACCATTAATTCAAGCACATGGTACCGTGCTCCAGCAACAAGAACGTGATATAAAGGATTTAGCTGTAGGATTCAACGAGATAAGAAATGAGCTTCATAAGACGATAATCCCCATATTACAGGCGCACATTACTAACTTACAAAATAAAACTAACGAAATTGATACATTTATTTCGCGAAATCCCCCTGTAGCAGCTAGGGATATGGCTACGAAGAAATACGTTGACGATTCAATTGTGGCAGCCAAAATATTTATTCGAAAAGAATTCACTGCTTCTATTAACATGTGTGTTGAAAGCATACGTGATTTACAAAAAGAAATTACAGAAAATATCAGATCCGTCTCTGATATGAAAACTAAAGTTTCGGGCATTGTAGACAATATTAAGGTTATGAATACGAATACCCATAACCACATTCGCAGTCTGGAGGTAAAGCTAGCCGGTAATACATCATAATATGCACACCAAGAAAAAGATTCAACTCGTAAACGAGCTTCACAAACCTATTCGGAAAAAATTCCCTCGCAGACGCACTATTATTAAGGGCCTTGACGATCTTTGGCAAATGGATCTTGCGGAGATGAGGAATTTTGCATCACAAAATAGGAATCATAAAATGATACCGGTCGTCATTGATTGTTTTTCTAAGTTTGTGTGGACACGCCCACTAAAGACGAAGACCGGAGAGGAGATTACTCGAGCATTCTCGCTCACACTAGACGAATACCAAAAAATCTACAATACGATCAGGGAAAGGAATTTTACAATAGCAAATTTCAAAATTTAATGAGAAAACACAACATAAATCATTACAGCGTATTTAGCACAATGAAAGCTTCTATGGCAGAGCGTGTTATAAGAACTTTGAAATCGAAACTCTACAAGTATTTCAGTTTAAATGGCACCCACAAATGGATTGATATTCTACCTGAAATTACTCAAAACTACAACAATACAAAACATTCCACAACAAAATATAAGCCTTCTCAAGTCAACAAATCCAACGAAAAATCTATTTTGAATAACACCTATAGTCATTTAAAGATAGCAGGCCCGCGAAAATATCCAAGGCAAAACATGTCTTTGAAAAAGGATATACACCCAATTGGACTACAGAACTATTCAAAATCACCAAAGTTAAAATTACCAATCCTGCTACGTATTTACTTGAAGACATGCAAGGAACACCAATCAGCGGCTGCTTCTATGATGAAGAACTACAGAAAACATCGAATCCGGACGTTTACTTGGTGGAAAAAGTTCTTAGACGTAAAGGCAAGAAACTGCTCGTGAAATGGTTGGGCTTAGACAAAAAACATAACAGCTGGATTAATGGAGTTGATGTTTTATGACGTAAAAGGCCACACACAAACGCTATAAATTGAAGTCATTTCAGATCTCAAATTCAGTTAGCAACATGAGTTATCAAGGTGTCACTAGTGATTACGACAGTAGTAGTAGTGATAATAACTATACTGCAGAGCTGGATAGAATTTTGAAAAACTATGAGTTTGCTGCAAAGTCTGAAAATGAGTACCTGCTTTCAACACAATATTCAATTTCCGGTTATGAAGTAAAATGTGGAATTAGTCCGGCAAGATCATTTACGCCTGCTGTTATTCTATCTCAACAGCTAAAGTGCAGCAAAATATCTTTCAACACTTACGAATGGTATACCTTTATTTCGATAATGACGCAACAGATGAATGCTTTCTTTCATGCCACAGATGACGCCGACAAGTTCCAACCTGATTCGTTTTCATGTGGAGAGTACTGCATCATTACTCCATCAAATTACGACGGGTGTAAGTTGATTTTCGTCAAGAAATATGGAGTTGAATATTATATGGATGAAGAAGAAGTGTCCCAAATTTTAGAACTAAATAATTTGATTTTACAACGTATAGCTATGTTGGAAAATTTGAATTTTTCTCAATATTATTATAATGTTTTGGATTTCTGTAAAAATGTCGCCTCTGAAAATTTAAATCCTCAACAAATTTTATATACATTTTGTTCTATTACACCTAATGATATGTTAAACAATGCTCTTAGAGAGTTTGTATACTTTTGTACACTTACAGTTATCAATGATTTAAATAAATAGTTATATTATTGACATGTGTTTTCTTGAACCAAAAATACACAAATCAAACCCATCATTTTTTTTCTTGAGGAGTTTCTCATGTAACCTAACTCCTTCAATAGGTGGATAGCAAATAAAACAACCTATTGAAATAATATTTTATTTTAAACAAAATTAAAAGTGATTAAATTTAAAGCAATACATAAAAAAGAGAGAGAGAGGAGAGTAATTTAATTTTGAAATAATATTTTAAACAAAATTAAAAGTGATGTAAATTCAAAGCAATACATATATAAATTCAAAGCAATACATATATTAATTTAAAGCAATACATATATAAATTTAAGCAATACACAAAAGAGAGAGGAGAGTAATTTTTGTAATTTTCAAAGCCAACCTTTACATTAATTCATCAATTTCAGTCTCGCTAGCTTCTGAATCGATGAACCTGGTGCTTTTTGGATACGAGTGAAGTGACTTCACGCATGACTCCACATCCTTCATATCACACAAAACATGGCTAAAACAGCTCTGACACCAATAAAATTGGGATTGAAACACATCTGTAATGATGAGGTAATCTTCATATAACTCATGAAAATGATCGAAGATAACAAACAATGACTTTTGTTGGGAGTTGTGGAAATTTTTTATACTTGAAAAACATGTCTTACAAACCCGAAGGTTGTAATTTTTTATTTTATAGTAATTTGTCCAAACACAGTATTCGGATTCATCAAATTCGTGACTTGTTTCATCCGCATTTAAAAGAGTGTTTCTCATCGCTGTTCTTATAAATTTTGAACAACCGATGAATTGTATGTCTGCAAATGGTCCTAGCTTCGCTTGTTTATTTATCGCTCTCCACCTGTAGAATGGGTACTTTTTCACGATTAATTTCATAAGTATGTTCGGTAATAGAGATAGCTCCATTAATTCGGCTAAATTAACAACATTTTCGCAAACAGATTTTATGCATATCTCTTTCAACTTTACAGGCTGCTTCATTATCTACGATAACAAAAAAAAATATATTAGTTTAAGCTATAGTGTCCCCAAGGAAGCGTATCAAATGTACCTGGCATTAAATGACGTTTATCGTCATGCGGACTTAGACTAATTTTTGTTTGTTCTATACTGAAAACTTTATGTGCATAGGCCCGAATACATCGTTGGCTTGATGAGTGTATTTTAAAATCTTTTAAACATGTTTCATAATCATCATACGTTATTTTATTTTTCACTACATTGGATTTTACACCTTTAGACTTTTTTGTTATACCTAAATTTTTCAAATCATTTTTTATTCTTGTTTCACCGAGTTGCTTTCGCTTTAGGCGGAGTTTTTCATTTTCTCTGTCTTTATCATTTATTTGCAACTTGTAGGTATACATTTTTGACCTAAGTCCAACAAAATGAGTCATAATTTGACCCTTCGACTCATCCTTCATAAGACCAATAATTTTTTTATTAACTCGAGGCATGCTATATAAGTTATTTTCAGCATAGTCAGAAGTATCAAATTTAGATAAATCAGCCTTTATTACTTCTTCATAAGCATCTGCGCACTGCAATTCGTAGACAAAACTGTCGGTATCCATGTACATTAACTTGCACTTGTTGACACCTAATTATGGTAGCATATAGTTATAATGGAAATCATACATGCATATCTTGGAAATGACTAGAATTGCCATTCCTATATACAGAGGTTTATTGAATGTCACTTCAGCTTTAGTTAATTCAATAGCTACCAGATTTTCATCTAAAATCGTTCTGCTATGAAACCGAAAACTTGCAATCAAGTTTTTGGCGCCATAACGTCCCTCCCATTTTCTCACCAATTTCACAGATCTGTGGCGTCTAATGTTCTCCATGGTCTTACCAAACACCGCATTATTCATCAATTTGAAAAAATTCTTCTCAAAGTCGTTCGTAGCTGCAGTCCTCAAACGAGTATTTAACTCAATGTAAGACTTCAGCCATGTTGACTGTTTGAATTGTAACACTTTATGTATTTTGGTTAATTTCAATCCATTATTTAGTGCCTGCTTCAAATTTCTATAATGCATAATATATTTTTCTTTGTTATGAAGCGTTGTAAGCTCCATTAATTCGGCTAAATTAACAACATTTTCGCAAACAGATTTTATGCATATCTCTTTCAACTTTACAGGCTGCTTCATTATCTACGATAACAAAAAAAAATATATTAGTTTAAGCTATAGTGTCCCCAAGGAAGCGTATCAAATGTACCTGGCATTAAATGACGTTTATCGTCATGCGGACTTAGACTAATTTTTGTTTGTTCTATACTGAAAACTTTATGTGCATAGGCCCGAATACATCGTTGGCTTGATGAGTGTATTTTAAAATCTTTTAAACATGTTTCATAATCATCATACGTTATTTTATTTTTCACTACATTGGATTTTACACCTTTAGACTTTTTTGTTATACCTAAATTTTTCAAATCATTTTTTATTCTTGTTTCACCGAGTTGCTTTCGCTTTAGGCGGAGTTTTTCATTTTCTCTGTCTTTATCATTTATTTGCAACTTGTAGGTATACATTTTTGACCTAAGTCCAACAAAATGAGTCATAATTTGACCCTTCGACTCATCCTTCATAAGACCAATAATTTTTTTATTAACTCGAGGCATGCTATATAAGTTATTTTCAGCATAGTCAGAAGTATCAAATTTAGATAAATCAGCCTTTATTACTTCTTCATAAGCATCTGCGCACTGCAATTCGTAGACAAAACTGTCGGTATCCATGTACATTAACTTGCACTTGTTGACACCTAATTATGGTAGCATATAGTTATAATGGAAATCATACATGCATATCTTGGAAATGACTAGAATTGCCATTCCTATATACAGAGGTTTATTGAATGTCACTTCAGCTTTAGTTAATTCAATAGCTACCAGATTTTCATCTAAAATCGTTCTGCTATGAAACCGAAAACTTGCAATCAAGTTTTTGGCGCCATAACGTCCCTCCCATTTTCTCACCAATTTCACAGATCTGTGGCGTCTAATGTTCTCCATGGTCTTACCAAACACCGCATTATTCATCAATTTGAAAAAATTCTTCTCAAAGTCGTTCGTAGCTGCAGTCCTCAAACGAGTATTTAACTCAATGTAAGACTTCAGCCATGTTGACTGTTTGAATTGTAACACTTTATGTATTTTGGTTAATTTCAATCCATTATTTAGTGCCTGCTTCAAATTTCTATAATGCATAATATATTTTTCTTTGTTATGAAGCGTTGTAAGTAATTTTGGTAATTTTGATCCTGACGGAATGCGGTGTTCAGCAGCAAATGGTAAATCTTTGTGAGAATCATGTAATTCGAGTGGGTATTCGAGGTCAACTTGGAAGATATAACCCTCTGGCGAATCGTCTGGAATCGACAAAATATCTATGTACCCCGAACATGGTTCAACGCTGAACTTGGCATTCACCCATTTGAAGCCTTCGTAGGGCAAGGGCTCACTCATAGCCCAACCATACAGGTTATTAACGTCCAAGTATATAAGATATTTCGAGGGCTTTGTTGGGTCATAGTCATGCATGTATTTATTGTTAGCTTCCGAAAATCGGTTGCTACATACAGATATCCCGCCTCTGATGCCTTTTTCGATAAACATGATCATATCTATATCCTTGAGTAATTCCAATTTGCATTTAGTGAATTTAAGCATACAATCCCATGTATACCCTGGCATGGTATAGTACCATGCAGGATCTAAATGGTATGTATCTCGACACTTTTGTCTGAATTTTTCAAAAACATCAGCTAGAAGCAAAATATCTGTCTTTAAATAAATGTCTGAATATTCACCCAAATTTTTACAATTAAAAGTATTCCAAACTTTTTGCGCATGACTGTACTTTGCCTCACCAATATCGTCATCGCATAATTTATTGTGAAACTTATCAATTGGCGGTAAACAAGTTTCTTCTAATTTAGCTAAGCTATCAATATAATCATAGCAAAAAACACCTTTGCAAGATAATAATTTAAAAGCTTCATCATCTACACCCTGAAACCCTTGTTTCAAATTTTTTTTCTCTTCAATATCCAAAATTGATGCTAATTCATCGAGAGAAGCTCCCATGAATCTGAATGAATCAATAAATCGTAATTTTATATCATTTTCATCGGAATACAGGGTAAAAGAAATATATTTTTCTTTATTAATGGGAAGTACGCTCAAACGGCCTCGTTTACAGAGGTCAACAATCATGAAATTACTGTCATATCCACTCAAGTTATGAAATACAACAGGAACAACAAATAATTTTTTGAAGTTTAGGTTGCATGCTTCATGTGCAAATCCTCTAAACTGTCCTGTGAAATGATCGTGATCTCTAACGATTTTGTCTTTACAAGCAAAGTCTTTTTCACATATATGACAGCTTTGTGCATTACGCAGATCAAGCTTCCCAGTCATAGGTATAATCGTTTTTATTTTAGAATTTACAAGTCTAGACACATCAGTCATTTCATTCGCAAACCAATCCATACAGTCCGATCCTCGGTGGCTTTTAAAATAAGAAAGACTATTATCATATGAACACTTTACGTAGTAGCCTGCACTATATGGAACATGTTTTTGATATTTAGTTGTTTTTGTTATTTTATGAGCTATATTTGTAGCAACATTTTCCAATTGGCATTCAAAATCAGCATAAATTATAAATGGCGTAGTTTGTTTATATGTAAAATTCCTAAATTGAACGTGCTCATATTTAGGTGGAGACATTTTACATTTATTCAAATCAGAACAAAGTTCTTCATGCTCAGCTAATTTATCTGAGCTTGTATAATAATTTAAACAGCGGTCGCAAATGAATTTTTTATGGCCATTTTTGGTAAGTTGACAATTAAGTAGTCGAGACATGTCTTTGATCCAAACATAATGAAATCTGATTTCAGATTTGTCGTCATCATCTGCAGGCGGAGCCTCATAATCGTTCAGTCTCGGATAATATTTATTTTGAATAAGCAGCAAATTTACGTGTTTTTCACGTTTATTTGCGGTAAGTCTAGCTGGTGATACTACGTAAGTAGTTTTTTCTTTAACTAAATTCAATTCTAATGCATACACGTTAACTGAAATATCATTCGCTTTTTCAAATCTAGAAATATTTTGTAGTGATATTGGAGCTTCTAAGTTTTCAGTTTGCAAAACTGTGCTAAAATGAGGATATGACTTGGTTCGGTTAGAGTTTGATTCAGAGGGATATAAACAGCTAACAATAGCCCAATAGAAACAATTCTGGTAATCGTTTTCCACATTTATACAAGCACGCTTCATCTGGATTTCCTTAGGTAATCTGATAAAGGATGAGCCATTACCCATTTGCAGTTTATTTACGTTAACCTCCAATGAGATTACTCGGGATAAAGCAGCCCCAGAATTTCTTTCTTGAAAATTGGATAATTTTGTGAAAATTTTATCTTCAACATTATCATCAAACCAACCACGTAAATCGGTAGACTGATCTATAGCAACATTTTTGGTGGTCATATAATATAAATCTAGTGTTTCCTCATCCCCAGACTTTTTGATAAATTCCCCACAAAAAGCAGTATTTACTTTCATAAACTTGAATGAAGTTAGACATGATACAATTTTTTCTTTGAAAATGACATATGCATCATCCAAAAATTTTCCTAAGTCCTTATGATATAAATTTACAATGATTCCCGTTTTAATTCTGCTAGTAAAACTCGATGCAATATTTTCCCATTTAACCCTACTACGTAGTCTAGAATTTAAACCTAACCCTATGTGTCTATTTAAAATTAGTTTGCGAAAATGTTTGAAATGACCAATATTTGCTTGCAGTTTTCGTCTAGTTCCGACGCATAAACTGGCGTCTTTTATACGCCTACTGCAAACCTTAATGTATTTATTCAACCGTTTTAACCACAGTTCTGCATCTCTTACAGTGAATTTATCAAAAACAATTTTACGTACTTTTCTAATAGCTACCAGCAAATCATCAGACTGTTTAATTATGTTTGGCATGGCTTTGAAAATTGAAAAATTCACTCACCCTATCTATTTCTTGTATCTCCTAGTTTTCAATGATCTCGAATGATATCAAGGGGCTGTCTTAGTCTATAGTTCCTCAATTTCAAATGATGCTAGCCGTTGATTTGTTCCAACATCCACTAATCCCTTGATTATAATTCCGTATTTTCCCCTTTCAAATTCTTCAATAACAGGTTTGTAGAAAAAATATTTTATTTGCGAAAATTTTTGTTTTCCTGTCTAGGTCAACCGCACGATAAGAATTTCCTGTTAATGTGGTCCGTATGGTCTGCGAATATTCTAATCAATTTTCACTATTTCCTGTACATGTGGTCATTATATTCTTATCAATTTCAAGCGTATAGGCTGTTATCAAAAAAAAATTAATATCTATGTTTTTATTAATAGGTAAAACCTTGAGATTGGGAATTTTCATAAAAATAATTTTTTAATTATTCACAGAGTTTATTTAAAATATACATCATTGATAAAAAGAAATAATTTTTGTTAATAAAATTTTGAGATGATTTAAAAGGCCTCCATTTGGACATGGAATATCGAACACGTTCCAATTAAAGGGTCCGGCTGCAACTAGTCTTTTGGTAAACTCATTATATTTGTAGTATGTGGTGTTTTTGAAAAAGTACATGTGTCCGTCAATGTACTGGAATGCACCTGTAACATCTGTGGGTAGTCCGGGGAAAATATCTTTTATTTGTCCTCTATTCTGGACAGTTTTCAAGTTCTTATCAAATTCAATATAATTACTGTTATTATAAAATACATATATTTTCCCATGATTGTTTTGAAACATTGTGTTTACTTGGGAATTTTTAGGTATAATTAAATTATTTTCGTCAAGTATTTCTAGAGCGGGAAAATCTGCTACAACTTTGAAAAATTTGAATTACATGACCCACTTCTTCAGGTAAATAATCATCGAGTATTTCTGGTTGCGGGGGAATAAGTTTCGAGTTCAAATCAATTTTCCAAAGGGAATTTCCATTAATAATATATAAATGGTAATTTTCAAATTCACCAGCCATGGCAATGAACATATACTCCGGTGTTATGTCGCATAAATTTTTATCTGGTTCATTTGGTTGATGTCCAAGTGTCTTTGTAGTCGGTGGTGGTGGTGGACGAGATGTGGGTTTGAAAGGATTATTTACATATGTATTGATTGGCCCATAAAGAGCTTCAAGGGCCATTTTATCATCCTCATCCAATTTAGGATCAATGTTGAATTGATACCATGGATACATTATTGCTGTCTCAATATCACTGTGACCAATTCCTAGGATATGTCCGATTTCATGAATTAATACCATAAGTAGACTAGTCTGATCTTCTGAACTTGATCCATCCAAACTTAAATCCCAATTCTCGTCACCATCAATATGAAGCTCTGTACAACTGTTGCCTTTTGGGAAATAAGCATGTGCCAACACCTTTCCGGGACCATCAAATGTACTGGAGCACTCACCTCTACCTTGGCAATCTGCTCGAAAATAGTGCTTTCCCTGTACAACTGTAATAGTTATATCGGGAGCATGAGGCCGTGTTTTGTGTATTAATTCAAATTTAAACTTTGAATTGTTACTCCACACTTCAAAAGCCTTTTTGGTTACTTCAAGATATTTTGGAGTTGCCTGAGGGAAATACCATTTCAAATCAAATTTTGACCATTTTGATTGAACTCTAAAAGAATTATGATCGTCGGAGGCTGCTTCACTTACATTACATCTTGGTCTATTTAAAAGTTGAATTGTATTTTCATCTAATTCTCCCGTTGCAGGGATATTATATCTTTCTTGAAAACTCAACAAATAATCCTCAAGTTTAGTCAAATCATTTTCTTTTGCGTACCCGAACCGTTGTAAATACT
The DNA here is from genome assembly GCA_963978555.1 of Galerucella nymphaeae. Classification (NCBI taxonomy): domain Eukaryota; kingdom Metazoa; phylum Arthropoda; class Insecta; order Coleoptera; family Chrysomelidae; genus Galerucella; species Galerucella nymphaeae. The sequence continues at coordinate 9,406,927 of OZ021713.1, forward strand.
TCATAGCATACTGTTGGTCGATAACGCATAGTGCTGGACATAGTACTGTAGCAAATATAATGATTAACATGATCTTCACTCTTCTGCTATCCTCAAAAAACTAATTCCCAATCACATCAATAACGGTATATATAATTTTTTTTTAAACTCAAAGAGTTACTTTCAGCCAACCTGGTATATCAGCGCTCCTGCTGTTATCATCGCAACGAATCTGTCTCGATAACGTCACATTTTACAGCAAGAAGCGTACGGTGCGCGCGATGTTCTGGCCGCGCCGCCTCTTCATCCAAACGGTAACGATATGCATGAGAGATCATGGCAGACTATGTTAGATGTATTGCTATGAACGCGTAGGTTCCGGGTTCGATCCACACTTAAGTCAAAGTTTTTTTAAAATTCACACTCATTGACTAGCTGAACTTGCACATGCGCAGTCCACTTCCGATCGAGAATTGGCTTTGTATATCTACTAATGAAGGAAGAATTTACAGTTAAATACATATCAACTCATAAATTGAATCAGTATTGTCTTAAAAACTTTTTTTCTCAGGTAAATAATGCTAGATACTGAAACTTATTAACATGTATGTACCTATTATTTTTTACTTTTTAATTTCTCGGGAAATTAAACCACAATATTTTCCAATAACTTTCCAACGTTTCGGCAGCGTTCCAGCTACCGTTGTGTCAGATAGGGATGAAAAATTAATTTTCTACTCATTTTGTCTTGATAACGGTAGCTGGAACGCTGCCGAAACGTTGGAATAAGTTATTTGAAAATATTGTGGTTCAATTTCCCAAGAAATTGAAAAGAAAAGAATGAATAATATACCACAAGGAACATACAGAAGATATTATTTTTTAATACTACATGCATAATATACATCTACAATTTCTAGGCGTGCGAATGATTTTACTTGGTAAAAACCCTGGTCTAGTTCAGTCTCACGCTGATGTAAATGTTACTGAAGAAACTGAGGATGAGCAGTTCATATTGGCAGGTGCTGTGAAGCAAGCCAGGCTTGGCACCATAGATGTACCACAACCAGAAATAGGATAGCAACTACCTTATGATGATGCTGAAACTAACAGTACATCGTCAAGCAGTAGTAGTTTTCAATTGTCAGAGAGAAAACAGTCAGAAAGGGACAGTTTAATGTATATTGCTGGGTATTTAGCTAAGAAACACAAAGTTAAATATCCCAGCTTGGGAATGTATACATATAAAACCGGCGAATGAATTTGCATTCATAATTATAGTATTCCTTCATGGATACACTTGTCATTTGGTGGGTTAATTCAGCCTTCAGAAGAATGGAACAACCAAGTTCTTGAGATGGACAAATATTTTGTTAAAATGCACAAAGATGAATTTAGTTCTAAAAAAGAAATAGTCATAAATACAACAAATTACATATGCAAAAAATGAAAGATGTTCCAAGAGAACTAGCAAAGTCATTTTCTCGTCAAAGGATTTTTGTGAGAATAAAGTACTTAAATTTAATAAATGACGAGAAAAAAGCACAAAAAAGAAAAGCCTTTATACAATCCAGAGCTATATCCAAAAAAATTAGAAAACTTTTAAAGTGAAAAGAATGGAGAAGGAGCCGTCGAAGGGGTAAGACACAAAAAGAAGTTTGAAAAAGCGAAGCCAGAACATGGACAGAGTGGCTTTTGCTACATCTAATAGTTTCCATAAAATTCAAACTTTAAATTATACAAAATGATGTTTGCTCAATAAAGATACTTTTACCATCTTACTGTAATGCAAATTCTTTCTCTAATACTCCTCTTATTGTTATTACATTTTTTAAAAGTTTTTATTATTGTAAAGTTTTGTGTCGGTACCTATAATTATACACATAAGTTGACCTAATTTTGTTGGTTATATTTGCAGTGAAACACAGATATTTTATCAAAGTAAGTAAATGGTTAGATTGTAAAATACATATGTATATTTGTCTTATTATTTTACACAGAATACAAAAAACTGTTTTCTTGACTTTATTATTAATATGCCTTATAAATATTTAATCACAATGAAAATTATAATAAATACATGTTTGTATTATTTTATTCATGCATGTGTACAAATTTGCAATAGTTATTTACCAATTCTCAATGATTTCTTGGAAAATAATGAAATAAAATAGAACCTCAAATTTAAATGGGCATTCTGGGTGACGTCACAACCCGCCAAAAATTCGACACTCTGATTAGTCGAAAGTTACCAGGCAACCTATTTATTTAAGGGACCTTGGTTTTGATTGTAGGTCTTGGAATCAAAAAGTAACTGAAAAGAAGACGAGGACGCCTAATAATCATCAGAATGGCCGAATGTGATGAAATCTTACATTCTACGTTTTCTTGTAATACATATTATAATATTTTTTCTAGCTTATATTCTAAATACCACTACGTATAAACATTTCTTTAAAGGGAGACTGTAAGCTTTTAAAACAACGAGGGTCGATTCAAGTATTTGCTATTAATAAATATATCACTTTTGTTTATGTCTTTAGATGAAGAAAGGGAAACTTAATAGATTTATCACTTTTGTTTATGTCTTTAGATAAAGAAAGGGAAACTTGAATCTTAAATACATGTTTGAAAAAGATATTGAAAAAAGACCAGAATAAAATATATTTTTTATTTTCCTGCGGGGACTACAAATGTAAATATTCCCGGAACTCTAATGGAATCTTGCGTTGATCCTGTGTATAATTTGAACGCTTACGATCAAGAGGTACGCTACAGATTGCAAGTGGCTCACAAAAGGGCTAAAGAGCATCTAGAAAAAGCCAAAAGGGAGCGTAAAGTTAAATATGATGTCGATACCGATGAATGATTACTACAACGTGGTGATCTTGAAATTTTGATCTTACAATTGAAAACAGAAGTAAATTCGGAAAATTCTATAACGGTCCCTTTACGGTAATTTCCACAAATGGCCCAAATTGCGTTATTAGTAACTTTGAAAATAAAGGAGTGACTTTACACAAAAATCGATTACAAAAATACGCCTAAATGAACAATAATTGTATAGTTTTGTTATTCACTATTATTACGCTGAAAAAATATATAGACTTTTAGCTTAAACAGGTATAATTAATTTTAATTTCATTCCGGTCAACTTGTACATATCCATTGTCAGTTGACATTACATTTAATTATGGTTCACCAGTTAATATTTTTAGATCTATTTTTGCGTTTATTAGAATTTACTTACTTTGCAAGTTTGTTGTTATTCAAAGGAATTTACAAGAATCAAGTTCTCTAGTGTTCTGTCATTTTTATTCGTGATGAATAGCTTCAGTAGATATACTAAGCCATTACTGGACCAGGAAGTGGACTGCGCATGTGCAAGTTCAGCTAGTCAATCTCTCATGCATATCGTTACCGTTAGGATGATGAGGCGAATTTTAAAAAAACTTTGACTTGAGTGTGGATCGAACCCCGAACCTACGCGTTCATAGCAATACATCTAACATAGTCTGCCATGATCTCTCATGCATATCGTTACCGTTAGGATGATGAGGCGGCGCGGTCGATAACAGCGCGCACCGTATATACAGATTGGATCAAAAGTAACATGCTCGAAAGGCCTAGACGTCTATTATGCACAGGGTAAACCAAAAGTAACAAACCTTAACGCCTTAACGACTTTTATATACAGGGAGGATAAAAAGTAACATGCATGGAAGACATAAACGTCTATTATATACAGAGTGGATCAAAAGTAACATGCTCGAAAGGCCTAAACGTCTATTATGCACAGGGTAAACCAAAAGTAACAAACCTTAACGCCTTAACGACTTTTATATACAGAGTGGATCAAAAGTAACATGCTCGAAAGGCCTAAACGTCTATTATGCACAGGGTGAATCAAAAGTAACAAACCTTAACGCCCTAACGACTTTTATATACAGGGAGGATAAAAAGTAACATGCATGGAAGGCATAAACGTCTATTATATACAGAGTGGATCAAAAGTAACATGCTCGAAAGGCATAAACGTCTATTATGCACAGGGTGAATCAAAAGTAACAAACCTCAACGCCTTAACGACTTTTATATACAGGGAGGATAAAAAGTAACATGTATGGAAGGCATAAACGTCTATTATATACAGAGTGGATCAAAAGTAACATGCTCGAAAGGCCTAAACGTCTATTATGCACAGGGTGAATCAAAAGTAACAAACCTTAACGCCTTAACGACTTTTATATACAGGGAGGATAAAAAGTAACATGCATGGAAGGCATAAACGTCTATTATATACAGGGTGGATAAAAAGTAACAGGCATGCTCGAAAGGCAACAACGTGTATTATATACAGGGTGCGCCTACTCGGAATATCCCATTATATACAGGGTGAGTAACGCTGAAAAGTATTATTATATACAGGGCGTGTAATATGCCTGCTCGAATGGCCTTAACGTCTGTTATATATGCCAAACGTACCACGTATTACAGTACATTGATGGGCACATTTTCTTTTTCAAAAACACCACATACTACAAATATAATTTACCAAAAATTTACAAATATAATTTACCAAAAGACTAGTTGCAGCCGGACGCAGCCTTTAGTCGTTACGTCAAACGCCACACCATTACGTCAAACGTCAAGTTGTTACGTATTGTCATCACGTCAAACGTCACATCGTTATGTCAAACGTCACATCGTTATGTCAAACGTTACACCAAACGTCACATCGTTATTTCAAACGTCACGCCGTTAAGTCAAGCGATCATCAAACGGTTCTACGTATGAGAATGTTCTCTTTCGTAATATGCCTTCAGAAGAGTACAGACGTCGAATTGAAGAGTTTATTAAAAGGATTGGTGAATTAAAGAAAGATATTGCTTTCTATGAAGATAAAAGTGAGGTTATGAAACAAATGGAGAATCTTAGTTTATCTGATAAGGTAGGTCAGACGTGGAGCAGTCTTCGTATAAACTGGGTGCCTGAAGAGGTCCATCAGTTAGCCCGTAGACTGCCGCAAACTACTTATACGTTAAGACGTATTCAACCTACACCATGTTCAATAGAACAGAAAAGGAAATAAAAAATGAAATTAATAATGTTTTCGCAATGTCATGTGTAATATTAGTGGCTGTATTTGTTTTAATTTTAAAAATTATTTTGGAGATTGTAAAACGAAAATTCCAATCTTCATGTAATATAAAAGTTGATGAATATACAGTGTTTCAATGAAACCCATGTTTTTTAGAAAAAAACTTTAAGTAGCTTCCAGGTTTTAAGAATGTTTGCAAATTTACGGTACGCCATGTATTCGTAACTGGTCTTCTTATATTACCATTATAATTTTTTTGAATGATCAAGGAGAGGATTTTTAAGATATTCTGTATATTAATCGAGTTGCAGTTTGATGGATCACATGTCGATATCCGGTTCTTTTGACAATTTGTGACATAATCTCGTATATATTAAAAATGCGGTTCATCTTTATTTTAATTTTCAAAATTTAAATCTTCATGTTTCATGAATTTCCTTGACGACATATTAGGTAATATATCGGCTCGTTATCTCTTTTTTGGGGTAATCTATTAGGTTAAATGATGACGTTCAGTACTGTTATAACAAGTGACATATACTTGAAGAAAAAACCTTATGAAACATTCTTTATATAGGGTGTAGAGTACAAAGACAGATATATTTTCAAATCACAATTTCATTTCAATCTTCATACAAAGAAATAACTTATGATAGTATTGATTTTTAATTGCTTCAGTAGACCCTTTTTATGGTACGATAAACCAACTTACCTGCTTCTGTTTATTGGTGCATTCGATGTACTTTCAATATAAAAAAATCTGTGAAATCAATTTTCATTATTTTATTTTAAACTTTATATAAAGAAATTGCTTTTGACAGCATTGATTTTTTAATTGCTTCAGTAGAACCTCTTCATGATACGGTATACCAACAGAGCTGCTTCTGTTTATTGGTGTATTCAATGTACTTGTAATAAAAAATAGTGAAATCAATTTTCATAATTTTATTTTAAACTTTATACAAAAATTACTTTTGACAGCATTGATTTTTCCAATTGCTTAGGTGGACCCTCTTCAGGGTATGATATATACCTACGGACCTGCTTCCGCTTATTGATATATTCGTTGTGTAATAAGAATTTTTGTAGAAGTGAATATGACCATTCCTATAACGCTGAAGTTATTTTATTAGATAGTACGAACGAAGCAAAATTAGGAACTCCTTATCTACCAAGATAATCGATTCCTTCGATCATAGCCACAGTACGGGGTATGTTGCAACCTGAATAGGAAGCTACAATCTAAAATTTAAACACAAAAAGGAAACTGACAATCTTAAGGAAATCACACCGCAATTGCAAAAACTCATACATAATCTTAAAGCCACGGCACGTGTTTTTTTTTGCACACGGTGGTGAAGACACATATAAACATCCAAGCGCAATCCTCTGAAATTTTAAATTTGTTCAGTTGAAAAAATGGGTGTTGTCAAAATAATTTGTGATAAATGTTTTTATACAACTATCAGGAATGTAGTTGGTAGTGTTTGTGGATACCCAATTTGGATAACATGCCAGAGCTGCATTAAAAAATTAGAAAGACCCGGAGTGAATTTATCAAATATTTGTAACCCTCCAATTAAGGATTCCAGATTTATAGTAAGTATTGTATTATTCTTGTTATTATTGAAAAATTTTTCCACGGTATTTTCCCAGATTATTTTTATGCAGGTATTTCTTTTGGTTTTGTATCTATATTCATACCCCTTTCATTTTTCCAGATACGGTGTAGAAACGTGTCGGAGATGTAGTAATAATTAGAAGGTTAAGGATCTAAGATTCATAGTGAGTATTGTATTATTCTTGCTATTATTGAAAAAATTTTTCACGGTATTTTCCCTGATTATTTTTATGCTGGTATTTCTTTTGGTTTTGTATCTATATTCATACCTCTTTTATTTTTCCAGATACGGTGTAGAAACCTGTCAGAGCTGCAGTAATAATTGGAAAGACCTGAAGTAAATTTCATAAATATTTGTAACCCTCCAATTAAGGATCCAAGATTCATAGTAGGTATTGTATTATTCTTGTTATTATTGAAAAATTTTTTCACGGTATTTTTCCTGCAGGTATTTCTTTTGGTATTATAGGTTATCCAAATTGGGTATAACACAAACACTACCAACTACATTCCTGATAAGGATCTAAGATTTATAGTAAGTGTTGTATTATTCTTGTTATTATTGAAAAATTTTTTCACGGTATTTTTCCTGCAGGTATTTCTTTTGGTATTGTATCTATATCTCTTTTATTTTTCCAGATACGGTGTAGAAACCTGTCAGAGCTGCAGTAATAATTAGAAAGAGCTGAAGTAAATTCTATAAATATTTGTAACCCTCTTATTAACGATCCAGGATTTATAGTAAGTATTGTATTATTTTAGTTTTTGTTATTATTAAGAAATTTCGAAATATAGGCATTGTCAAACAGTCAAGAGAAAGCATATCAAAGAATATCAACCATCTCCAGATCAACTTTCTCAACAATCTAAAGGAGCTGGAAGTATGGACGTAAATGCAGAAAAGGTAGTATGGGTGGAACTGGAGCTGCATGCATAGGAGCCGAAGACTAGAAATTGTAATTTTAGACATACGTTTGTGCAGAGTTACAGATACCAGCATGTTTAACAACACAGTTTAACACAACTGGTGTTAGTGAAGTTGTTAGACGTGGTATACCGGGTGTCCCAAATTATCGTATACATACAATGTCTCGCTCATTTGACAAGATAATTTAAAAATTTAAAAACTGTTTTGAATGGTATTAAAGTTCCTTCATAATGACTTATGAAAAACTTGATTGAATTTGACAGGCTTGTGCACCCACCTATCACTTTTTATTTTAAAATAGTACCCACTGTATATTGTCATTGAAAATTGCGTGTTATTCTATTAGGAATACAACGTATATGGAGGAACATATGCTGTAGGAACTGCAAAATAAAATATCATTTTTTCTTAATTGTGTTTATTATACCTTTCCATATATTTATTATAGTCAGGATGACTAACAAAAACAATAACAAAATGCATTATTACAATTACAATCAAAAGTAAAGTTAACACTTTGCATGTACGATTCTTGACCTAGCTCCGCCAACGTTGGCATACTCTCCTCGCACCGAAAATGTTTCCCCACAAGACACAGATTTTGGCTGCTTCTCTTCGAGGTAAGTAATGACTGGAGATTCGACTGGTATTTTTTCATTCCTCTCTGTCTTCCTCATAGTCTGTTGTACTCTACACCCCATATGATGGAAGAATGTTTGGTGTTTTTTAACGATATGACACTTGTTATAACAGTACTGAACGTAAATATTTTTTCTTAATATTTTTGAGTTGATATAATTTTGCAGCACCCTGTATAAAGATAACCATCCAGAAATATGCAACACTCTGTATATGTTAAAAGATTCTTTTGTCGGTTCAATCAAATTTTGTGATTTAAAGTAAGTGTAAGTTTTATTGTTATTGCTTATCATAAATATATATATTATATAATTCATTTTTATTTCTTTTTCCTACATTCATGTGAAGACTCAAAGTGCTATGACTCATGGCATAAGATTGGGAGAAATAAGAATTTAATTAAATCATATTTATTCATTCATAAAAAGATATAATTTTGCTAAGTAAATTCTTTAACTGTTCTTTTAATCCTTCATTGGGACACGGTATTCCAAACCGGTTCCAATTAAATTTTCCAGCTTCCATTACCTTCTTTGTATATTCGCTGAATTTATAATATGTGTCTCCTTTCAAGAAATATATATATCCATCAATGAACTTGAAGGCACTTGCAATACCTAGTGGTAGACCTGGAAATTGATCGGCAATTCGTCCACGCGTCTTCAATAGGAAAGGAAGGCAAATTCGATATAATTATAAGTATCGTAAAAAACGAAATATCTACCATGATGGTCTTGAAAAACTGCATTGATTTCTCTGAATCTAAAATTAATATCATTTCTTGTTATGTGTAAATCTGGGAAAGATGATGTAAGAAAGTCTTTAGTGGTGTTATCGATTACCAAAAGGGAACCCTCAGAATTTTGGAAAATATGCGATACAGATGAAGACTTGAGTTGTGCAGGGAGATAATCATGAAGATCATCAGGACTTGAGGGAATTCGCATATCATTTAAATCAAATTTCCATAAAAAATTTTGATAACCAACATATAGTCGGCAGTTTGGAAACGACGGAGCAGTTGCCAGAAACATAAAGCTTGGTATTGTTATATCACATAAATTTTTGATTGTTGTACTAGGTAAACTTTTGATTGTTGTACTATGATCATTCTTATGATGTGTGGAAGTAGTGGCTGTGGTTGTTGTTATCAAAGGTTTGGTGGATGTCTTAAAAATTTTAGGTCCATAAAGAGCACTCATACCCAAAATATCATCTTGACTAATATCCTGCACATATTCATGGTACCATGTACTAATACCATTAGAAGATTAGTTTTTCCATCTGGCGGTGCGCTTAGTCCAGTAAAATCCCAATTTTCATCACTATCAATATGAAGTTCAATGCATTTATCATCACCTGTAGGGAAAAATGCATGTGCAAGTACTTGGCCCGAACCATCGAATGGAAATTGACAAGCATGATTTCCTTCACAGTCTGCTCGATTCCAGTGTACTCTTCGTCCAAAGGAAATGGTAATGTCAGGTTTATGTTGTATCGGAGAGGTAATTTGCGTGAATTGAAAATTGGAAACTTTCTCCCACATACTAAAAGCTTTTTCCGTTAAACGTTTAAGTGTAGAATTGGCTTTAGGGAAATACCAATATAGGTTGGTATTGTTCCATTTGGCATGAACTCTGTAATTGTTTTCGACTTGAACACATCGAGGTTTGGATAGCAAACGTGATGTAGCATTATTCAAATCACCACTTACTGGAAGATTATATCGTTCTTGGAAAGCTCCTAAGGTACTTTTAAAATCGGTGGTGCTGCCATCAGTAGTGTTTATGTAACAGAATGCGACCAATCATAATGATGATCTGAATAAGAATGGTGTTTATGTCGTTTAACATCTATACATGTAATAATTTAACGTAACACGTGACTTGACAAGTCGTTTACATTTGTTCTTTAAAAAAATAATCACCAAAAATTTTTGAAGTTTTTATTTCAAGAAAAACACCAATAATATACAACTATCTATTCAAATCATTGATAACTTTAACTTTATAAAAGCATACAAATTCCCTAAGGGCATTGTGTAACATATCGTTTAGTGTAATGGAACAAAATGCATATAAAATTTGTAAAGGACTTAAATTTTCGGAGAAGGTATTTTTACAGAAATCCAAAACATTATAATAATATTGAGAAAAGTTCAAATTTTCCAACATAGCTATACGTTGTAAAATCAAATTATTCAGTTCTAAAATTTGGGACACTTCTTCTTCATCCATATAATATTCAACTCCATATTTCTTGACGAAAATCAACTTACACCCGTCGTAATTTGATGGAGTAATGATGCAGTACTCTCCACATGAAAACGAATCAGGTTGGAACTTGTCGGCGTCATCTGTGGCATGAAAGAAAGCATTCATCTGTTGCGTCATTATCGAAATAAAGGTATACCATTCGTAAGTGTTGAAAGATATTTTGCTGCACTTTAGCTGTTGGGATAGAATAACAGCAGGCGTAAATGATCTTGCCGGACTAATTCCACATTTTACTTCATAACCGGAAATTGAATATTGTGTTGAAAGCAGGTACACATTTTCAGACTTTGCAGCAAACTCATAGTTTTTCAAAATTCTATCCAGCTCTGCAGTATAGTTATTATCACTACTACTACTGTCGTAATCACTAGTGACACCTTGATAACTCATGTTGCTAACTGAATTTGAGATCTGAAATGACTTCAATTTATAGCGTTTGTGTGTGGCCTTTTACGTCATAAAACATCAACTCCATTAATCCAGCTGTTATGTTTTTTGTCTAAGCCCAACCATTTCACGAGCAGTTTCTTGCCTTTACGTCTAAGAACTTTTTCCACCAAGTAAACGTCCGGATTCGATGTTTTCTGTAGTTCTTCATCATAGAAGCAGCCGCTGATTGGTGTTCCTTGCATGTCTTCAAGTAAATACGTAGCAGGATTGGTAATTTTAACTTTGGTGATTTTGAATAGTTCTGTAGTCCAATTGGGTGTATATCCTTTTTCAAAGACATGTTTTGCCTTGGATATGCGCACAATGTCACCAACTTTAAATTTTCGCGGGCCTGCTATCTTTAAATGACTATAGGTGTTATTCAAAATAGATTTTTCGTTGGATTTGTTGACTTGAGAAGGCTTATATTTTGTTGTGGAATGTTTTGTATTGTTGTAGTTTTGAGTAATTTCAGGTAGAATATCAATCCATTTGTGGGTGCCATTTAAACTGAAATACTTGTAGAGTTTCGATTTCAAAGTTCTTATAACACGCTCTGCCATAGAAGCTTTCATTGTGCTAAATACGCTGTAATGATTTATGTTGTGTTTTCTCATTAAATTTTGAAATTTGCTATTGTAAAATTCCTTTCCCTGATCAGATTGCAGATTTTTTGGTATTCGTCTAGTGTGAGCGAGAATGCTCGAGTAATCTCCTCTCCGGTCTTCGTCTTTAGTGGGCGTGTCCACACAAACTTAGAAAAACAATCAATGACGACCAGTATCATTTTATGATTCCTATTTTGTGATGCAAAATTCCTCATCTCCGCAAGATCCATTTGCCAAAGATCGTCAAGGCCCTTAATAATAGTGCGTCTACGAGGGAATTTTTTCCGAATAGGTTTGTGAAGCACGTTTACGAGTTGAATCTTTTCCTTGGTGTGCATATTATGATGTATTACCGGCTAGCTTTACCTCCAGACTGCGAATGTGGTTATGGGTATTCGTATTCATAACCTTAATATTGTCTACAATGCCCGAAACTTTAGTTTTCATATCAGAGACGGATCTGATATTTTCTGTAATTTCTTTTTGTAAATCACGTATGCTTTCAACACACATGTTAATAGAAGCCACAATTGAATCGTCAACGTATTTCTTCGTAGCCATATCCCTAGCTGCTACAGGGGGATTTCGCGAAATAAATGTATCAATTTCGTTAGTTTTATTTTGTAAGTTAGTAATGTGCGCCTGTAATATGGGGATTTTCGTCTTATGAAGCTCATTTCTTATCTCGTTGAATCCTACAGCTAAATCCTTTATATCACGTTCTTGTTGCTGGAGCACGGTACCATGTGCTTGAATTAATGGTGAGTTGATGGTACGTAGGCCATTCAATTGCACATCAACATATTTTTTTGTTGCAGCATCACTATTTGTTGTCGGTTCCTTAACATTACAAATTTTCACATTTTCAATATCAATATTACCGTCCTGTGTATGAGGAAACGTAATTTTCGCTGGTAAACGCGCATAGGGCGTTTGATGTCTATGTCCGAATTTATCGACTGGCATAATTGAAATGAACAAGTTCCAACTTGTATTATTCTATTATATCTGCCTCCTTGAGTTCATTAATTATTGCTACTATTTCGTTGTCGTGTGACGTATTACCTGCCTCTTTCGAAGCAATCAACAACTTCAAACGATCCACCAATTCATTAGCATCATCCCAATAAATATACTCCATAGGTTTATCATTATATCTTAAACGATCGATACCTTTTCCTTTTGCAAAAGGAATTGATTTTATACGAGTCAATACCTGAGACGATCTAGTCGTCGTTAGAGATTTTGTTTGGAATAAAGGTTTTATGATGTAGTGATATTTATCAGTACTTGACCCCTTAAGACGATTTATCGTGTCTAAATGAACTTTAGTTGTTGTCAAAAGATTTTTATAGTTCTGTAAATCTTGATCATTGTAACTGGGATCTTGGTAAAATAGAAGCTCATACAAGCCTGGTGTTCCAATTATATATTTTCCTACTTCGTTTTTCTCAGGTAGTATGTTTATATTACCGGTTTTTCCATCAAACGCAATTCGACGTTTGCCTAATGACCAACCGATTTCATCGTTGTATATCGGTCCATAATTTTTATCAATTTTATCATCTTTTTGGAAGTAATCTTCAATGAACTGATGACTGATGGCAGGATATTGATCCAAATATTCTTCGAAAGCTTCCTGAGAAATTTCGGGGCGCATCTCTTCTGGAGATTCAGAACGTGTAATATTGCCTGATTCATCGGTTTCGGCTATCGGTTCCGTTTCGAGAGAAGGTGTAAACACATCATCATCATCAGGTTCTTCCTTCTTTATTTCCTCTTTTGGATTCAAATTTGTAATCGTTTTTTGTAATGTCTTTGAGGATTGCACAATTTCTTCGAGTGGTTTAGATATCGGCTTGAATAGTTTATTAAGAGACTCATCTTGCTCTGATTTACCCAATTTCAATGCCAAGTATTTTTTTCGAATTGATCCAGCAAGTTCAGACACTTTTTTCTTGCGCAATGCAATAGCAACCTTATCGTCAGACATATTGGTGTGGACTGAAGAAGCAGCTTACCATTTTATATATTTATCGAATCCTTTGCGATACCTTCCATCATTGAGGGCGAAATCTTTCATAATTACCAATGTACCATAGCGATCACACCAACACTTTGAACACATATTTTTAAATACGTCAAATGTCATATCAGGAGATACGTGTTCGTCAAATATATGTTTCAAGTTCACCTCATCCTGCTTGAATAATACAATCACATTACAGTGTCGCGAATAAGCTGTTTCGGTATTTTTGAGTATGTTTGACAAAGATATGCAGCATCAATATCTTTATGTCTACACATGGAGTAGTATTCACGAATTTTCTGCTGACCGTCACATGCAACGTCATCGAATAAAAAGACAGAATTTGGTCGAGCTTTCTCTGGACTAATTATTTCCTCGTTGTCTTTAAATGGGAAATAGCCAACGCCCTTGACTTGTGCTATAACTTCTTGCAGCAATTGGTACTTTGGTTGGAATAACGATTTTGAATAGACATAAACATTTTTGAATTTCGCACCATTCGGATTAAATAGGAGCGTCAGCACGACATTCGTCTTACCACACCCACTGGGACCACATATAATGGCACGGAAAGAATTTGGTAACAATTTACCATGTTTGCCGATCGATGGCGTTGAGGTGAAATCCAGATTTTCAATGGGATTCGTCTGATCTTGTTGAATTATCTTCATCGTGTGTGCTGTTTTTCGTAGTAATACTCTTTAAATATAGGTGTCACCAATTACGCGTATCAGTCTTAATGTTGGTGTTTGAAGGAGAAGGTCTCTTAAATTCTCTCATCAATAAACTACCTATTGAACTTCACTTACCTAACTATCAGTACTGTGGACGTAAGTAAACTATCCCACCCTTTTTGCGAAAAATTAATTGTTTTATTTTTAGCCGGTACAAAATTGGAAAAACGTCTTGATCGTGGAGATCCGGGCATAAACCCCTTGGACGCTGCTTGTAAACAACACGATATTTCTTACTGGAAGAATAAGTCTCTCGAAGAACGACACAAAGCCGATCAAATACTTGAAGATAAAGCTTGGGCACGCGTCAAATCAAAAGACGCTTCACTGGGAGAGAAAACTGCTGCATTACTTGTAACAGGTGGAATGAAGGTGAAAAGAAAGTTGGGGATGGGCTGTCGTCGCAAACGTCGTTCCTTGCATCGAGATGTCATTCTAAAAGTGGGAAAGAACATGAAAAAAGGGGCATCTTTGAAAGACACTGCAACGTTTGCCTTACGAGCAGCCAAAGCACTTATTAAAGAATTTGGTGGGAAAAAAGAAGTCGAGGTTCCTCGAGTGATACCTGTAGCGAAATCCGGAGGTTTCCTACCACTTATCCCTTTGTTTGCAGGCCTTTCGGCACTGGGAGCACTGTCAGGTGGTGCTGCTGGGATTGCAAAAACTGTCA
Source organism: Galerucella nymphaeae (assembly GCA_963978555.1). NCBI lineage: Eukaryota > Metazoa > Arthropoda > Insecta > Coleoptera > Chrysomelidae > Galerucella > Galerucella nymphaeae. The sequence goes on from OZ021713.1 coordinate 9,421,941, forward strand.
TTGACGCAAAGCATGCGCAAAAGAAATTGGAAGAAGATGTACGTCATAATAAGGCTATGGAACGTGTAGGATCTGGTCTGTACCTGAAAAAGTACCCAAAAGGCGGTTTTGGATTGTACTTGAAAAAACAAAAAAACCGATAAAGCTACCCAATCACGCATTAACCGACTTTGACATAACACATTACGCAAAATCGCTTAAAATACCGCATTTTCGAGGAGTTTTCATGCGAGACACTCTCCCCAAAGACGGGCCCCGAAAACGAGAATGCGCAGTTGTTAATTTGGACATCTCTGAGAATAGCGGAAGTCATTGGGTAGCTTACCGAAAGATAAACAACAATGTAGAGTATTTTGATTCATTTGGTAACTTGAAGCCGCCGAAAGAAGTTGTTAAATATCTCGGAAAAAGTGCGCGAATTTTCTACAACAATACCCAATATCAAAACTACGATCAAATCAATTGCGGCCATTTGTGTTTGAAATTTCTGCAACAATGATGGAACTATTACTACAACACATCTACCATGGAAAAGCTTTGAGTAGTTTTACTGCCGAAGAACTAAAGCACTTTCCCATTGAACATCTAATAGAGTGTGTAAGACCTTGGGAATTGCTGGAAATATGGCATAAACTTCCCAATGAATATCGAGCAAATTTTGAACTACAAATACGACTACCTTGTTTCATCCATTACAACCGACCTGATTGGACGACGCATTGTGACGGTCCTCCGAGTTCGCAAGCTACTTGTTTCCTTTGTAAACAAACATTAAAAAAATAAAAATGATATTTAAATTCAAACATTATTCGTTTTTCATTAGTCATCATGTCGCAGTTGCTGAGAGTTAACAGCACCAATCACGTGTTTACCTTTCAACCTCCTACGCCTATTGAGCTCGATCCGAAGAAGGAATACGAAATAGCTCTACGATCTTTTCATTCTTATCACAGTATACCGAACATTGAAAATTGTAAGTTTTTCTACTACGATACCAAGGGCAAGCTTCAAAGTTTTGATTTTCCCACAGGATGTTACGAAATTGCCGATCTTGAAGCGTTTATCCGAGATAAATTGGGTGCAGGCAATCTAACTAGACCAGAGGATATATTTTCACTAAAAACCAATCATAATACGTTAAAATGTGAAATTTCCAGTAAATACAAAATTTCCTTCAAGGAGACCAATAGTCTTGGAAGAATCTTGGGATTTTCACCGAAAGTACTCGAAGCTAACAAATTGCACTCTTCAGATCTCCCCGTCAAAATCATTAAAGTATCTAGTATTCGCTTCGATTGTAACATTACCACTGGAGCCTTCGATGCAAACAGACCTGCTCATACTATATACGAATTCGTCATACAAGTGGATCCGGGATATTCCATAGACGAAATTCCTCATAATTTACTCTATTTACCTGTTATACCACAAAGTGAAATAACCAATATCACCGTCATCGCTTTAGACCAGGACGGTCAGCCCGTAAACTTTCGTGGAGAACTAAGTACGTTGGTGGTGGAGCTTAGAGCGCGATGGGCCTAATAATCAATCATAAAAGACAATCTGCAGCACTTCCAACTTCATTAGCTGAGCAGTCGCCAAAGCTGAAACAGCTCTCGTTCGCAAACAAATTGGTCTTGCAATCGCTGGGTTTTAAATTGAAAAATGACAACCATGTATGGAAAACGTCTACGCCAAAACGACATGCCTCCAATGTTTGATATCTATCGTAAGCCGATGTTTGATGAGTCAATTCGAAAGGCCGAATATAGAACCTATGCTCCATTTATAAAATCATTCAATTGCAGTGACATTGTGGAGTTTAGCATTAATCAGGTTGATTCGTTCTTTGCGATGAGCGAAACATTGTTGTGCATTAAGGGTTCTCTCGAAGTACACGGAGCTGGTGACGTAAAATTAGCAAATAATGTTGGAGCCTTTCTATTCGATTCATGTACGTACAGTGAAAGTGCCAGGGAAATGGAAACAGTTCGAGATCCTGGAATAGTAAGCACCGTACGTGCCATGACCTGTTATAACCAAGAAGATTCCAATCATATGGCTATAGCCGGCTGGAATTACCCGAAAGATCCTATTTTGAATGTAAGCGACAAGTCATTCAACCTTTAAATACCTCTCAAACATATTTTCAACATTTTCAACGATTATCCCATGATTACATGTGGACGTCAAACAATACGACTAGTTCGAGCACGGAACGATAATGATTGCTTATATATTACTGAAAAGAATGTCTCTGGAACGCCTACAACAGCTAAAATTAACATTACAAGCGTTGAGCTGAAAGTTAAACATATCTTTCCTATCTTCTGTATGTTCCTTGTGGTATATTATTCATTCTTTTTTTTTTTTTTTTTTTTTTTTTTTTTTAATTTCTTGGGAAATTAAACCACAATATTTTTGAATTCTTTATTTCAACGTTTCGGTAGCGTTCCAGCTACCGTTTTCAAGAAAAAATAAGTAAAAATTGATTTTTATTCCTAACTGACACAACGGAAAAAATTTGACAACTAGACAATCAAAAATATTTTGAAGTTTAAGACTGCAAAATTTTGTTATCAAATTTTTATTAAGGTCCATTCATAGTAGATCATATCCCCGGTAAAATGTCAAATGAAATATTTCATTTTATGACATTCCAACGATATGATAGTCTACTAGGAATGGAATCCAGTGAAGTGAAGATATTTAGACACAAGGTATGGGCCATCTGTTCCAAAATATTTTAGAAAATTAGATGATTTATACAAGAAGCTGGCACATTCTGAATGTTCGGTTAATTTCCTTCGCCGATGCAGGAATAATGGAGTCATACCCAGAGGACTAAGGTTACATCCTGCCTACGGAGGGAGAAAAATAACCAGAATATTGGAAAAAGCAAGTTTTGCTATGGTTCGAGAACGCCTTCAACACCATAGATATAAAGTATTCAATATCGAACAAGATATCGTAGGTATTGAGGATTTTCTTTTTGATACGGTAACTAAAATTGACTTCGATAAAATAATATCAAATATAAATATAATATATACTACAACTTATGAAAAACAAAAACAAATTCAAATTCGAAAGTTTAAAATATTATTTGAACAAAAAATCCAAAAAGAACTGAATAATTATCAACAAAACAATGTACCAAACACAATCATTAATTTATCAAACAAAACTTTAAATTCGTCAGACGTATTAGTTCTTTCAAAAGGTTTAAATTTTGCTTTGACTCCAAAATCAATACCGAAATTAGACATAATAAGTTCAATAGAACAAGTAAGTAACGAATTACCTGAACACGAAAGAGAAGAATATAGGGTACGATGTAAAGTCATATTAGAAAAATCTATTCATTTGAAAAACAATACTACAAAAGCAGAACAAAAATCAATTAAAAATCTCAAAGAAGATGATTCTATAATTATTTTACCGGCTGATAAGGGTAATTCTACTGTTATCATGAACAAAGTTGATTATGATTCAAAAGTAATGGATTTATTAATAAATGGCCCTTATACTAAGCTACCAAATGATCCTACCAAATCTATTGAAAACAAAATTTATAAAACACTTTTCAAATTCAAAAACGAATTTGCTAGTCGTGAAAGAACAATGTTAACACCTAAATACAGTAAGCCACCACATTTTTATGGTCTGCCAAAAATTCATAAACAAAACATACCATTGAGACCAATTTGTAGCACTATTAATTCCCCATGCAGTAAACTATCGAATCATATATTGAAAATTATTGAACCCCTCGCGGGACAGACAAATTCATACATCAGAAATAGCAATCATTTTATAGAAAAGCTATCAGATTTGAATTTTAACAAAAACCATTATTTGGTCAGTTTTGATGTAGTTAGTCTCTTCACGAATGTACCGGTACAAAAAACAATAGAACTTGTCCAATCAAAATTAGAAATTGATCAGACCCTTACAGAAAGAACCAAATTGAGCGTAACAGCAATAATAGAATTATTAAAATTATGTATATCAAAAACATATTTTCAATTCAATAATGATTTTTATGAACAGAATTTCGGTCTTGCCATGGGCTCTTGTCTCTCACCAATTTTATCAAATATTTACATGGAACATTTTGAAGACAAAATAGTAAATAATCAAAAATTAAAACCAATTGTCTGGTGGAGATATGTAGACGATATCTTTGCAATATGGCCCCATGATTTAATATCTCTTAATGATTTTTTAAAAAATATAAATGAAGGAGAGGAATCTATAAAATTTGAAATTGAAATTGAAAATAACAATTGTTTGCCATTTTTAGATGTTCTTATTAATAAAACATCTACAGGGTATGAAACAAGTGTATACCGCAAACCAACACACACTAATAGATATTTGAATTTTAACTCTAATCATTCTATAAGCGTTAAAAAAGGGATAGTAAAATCTTTATACGATAGGGCCAGAATCATTTGTTCTAGTGATGATCAATTTACAAAGGAGAAAACTTTTTTAAAAGATGTTTTAAATAACAATAATTACCCTGCAGAATTTGTAAATAAGGAGATTAAGCATATAGAGAGGGACTCATTGTTAATACCCCATAACAATAATATTAATAATTCAGCAAACATAATTTTTAGAAACTTGACAATACCGTATGTTAAGGGTTTATCAGAAAGAATTAAAAAAATTGGTAATCAATTCAATATTAGAACTAGTTTTAAATCGAATAATACATTAAGATCAATACTAACAAAAACGAAACCAAAGAATGAAGAACAATCTTCCAAAAACTGCATATATCAAATATCATGCGAATGCGACAAATTTTATTTAGGTGAAACATCTAGACCATTGAAAGTAAGAATAAACGAACACAAAAAATATATTAAAGATAGGGAATTCTTTAAGTCAGCTATTTGTAAACATGCTTGGGAAGAGGGTCATCAAATTCAATGGGATTCATCAAAAATAATATTAAAAGAAACCAATAATAAAAGACGAAAAATCAAAGAAAGTGCTTTAATACAACTAAATGCAGATAAATGTGTAGCTAGTATTTCAGCCGAATGTAGTCAAATTTGGTTACCAATGTTAGAAAGAGAAATTTCCAATAATCAATTACCTGCTTTATCAGGATAGCATCATAAGTTTTTATCCAGGTTTTCTTATGATTTATAATTTGAATAGTTGTTAATCGATACACAATTCAATACATAAAATCACAAAACTGAGTATAAATACATATTTTGAAAACTTAAATATTCATAAACAAAAAAAGTATCAAGAAACGCGTTTTATTAACAACATTTCCAATATAAGCGAAAAAACGCGCTATCCCAATTTAAAAACCGTTCCTGGAACGTGCACTTCACTGGATTCCATTTCTAGTAGACTATCATATCGTTGGAATGTCATAAAATTTTTACTTATTTTTTCTTGAAAACGGTAGCTGGAACGCTACCGAAACGTTGAAATAAAGAATTCAAAAATATTGTGGTTTAATTCCCCAAGAAATTGAAAAAAAAAAAAAAAAAAAAAAAAGAATGAATAATATACCACAAGGAACATACAGAAGATATTTAGACACAAGGTATGGGCCATCTGTTCCAAAATATTTTAGAAAATTAGATGATTTATACAAGAAGCTGGCACATTCTGAATGTTCGGTTAATTTCCTTCGCCGATGCAGGAATAATGGAGTCATACCCAGAGGACTAAGGTTACATCCTGCCTACGGAGGGAGAAAAATAACCAGAATATTGGAAAAAGCAAGTTTTGCTATGGTTCGAGAACGCCTTCAACACCATAGATATAAAGTATTCAATATCGAACAAGATATCGTAGGTATTGAGGATTTTCTTTTTGATACGGTAACTAAAATTGACTTCGATAAAATAATATCAAATATAAATATAATATATACTACAACTTATGAAAAACAAAAACAAATTCAAATTCGAAAGTTTAAAATATTATTTGAACAAAAATACCAAAGTCTATTGCATCATAATTCACGATTGCGTAATGGAATACTTCCCCTTCTCCGAAATTGTTAAAAGCTTGAACTAGATGTTGTGAGTTAGTGTTCGAGCAGACGTCAACATGAGAGTAGCATTCGTAGACATTCAAGGTTTTGTTGTAGAAGGTCATTTCGTTGTCAAAGAACTCAGCATAGAAATTGGCTTTAAAGGTTCGCATTACATATTTTTACCACCGCAACCGTTTTCCACATTGTGCGACGCAGACAAGACGACTACATCATACTTGGAAAGGAATGTGCATGGTATTCGATACTCTTCAGGAGATGTAGAATATTCTAAACCAAATGAAATATTGAAAAGCAAGTTATTGTATGCCGCAGACTACATTTACGTTCGAGGACAACAAAAAGCCGAATTTCTGGATAAGAAATGTCACATTTTCGGTATTTTTCCACCTATTATTGATGTTTGCAAATTTGATGGTACGCCGTGTGCAACAGGAAACTTTGTCCACGATCCAAACCCCTGCCACGCCACTGGAGTATATTCGTGTACCGAAAGAAATGTACAACGCCTCCGCCACTGGTTTTCAAATACTGTATTACCTTTATAAATAAAGTTTTTTCTAAGAAACATGGGTTTTATTGAAACACTCTGTATATTCATCAACTTTTATATTACATGAAGATTGGAATTTTCGTTTTACAATTTTCAAAATAATTTTTAAAATTAAAACAAATACAGCCACTAATATTACACATGACATTGCGAAAACATTATTAATTTCATTTTTTATTTCCTTTTCTGTTCTGTTGAACATGGTGTAGGTTGAATACGTCTTAACGGATAAGTAGTTTGCGGCAGTCTACGAGCTAACTGATGGATCTCTTGAGGTACCTAGTTTATACGAAGGCTGCTCCACGTCTGTCCTACCTTATCAGATAAACTAAGATTCTCCATTTGTTTCATAACCTCACTTTTATCTTTATAGAAAGCAATATCTTTCTTTATTTCACCAATGCTATTAATAAACTCTTCAATTCGACGTCTGTACTCTTCTGAAGACATATTACGAAAGAGAACATACGTAGAACCGTTTGATGATCGTTTAACGACGTGACGTTTGACATTACGATGTGACGTTTGACGTAACAACGTGACGTTTGACGTAACAACGTGACGTTTGACGTAACAACGTGACGTTTGACGTAACAACGTGACGTTTGACGTAACAGCTAACCTAACCCAAAGAGTTACTTTTAACCAACCTGGTATATCAGCGCTCTCGCTGTTATCGCAACGGGTCTCGATTACGTCACACAGCAAGAAGCGGTGCGCTGAGACCGCGCCGCCTCATCATCCAAACGGTAACGATATGCATGAGAGATCATGGCAGACTATGTTAGATGTATTGCTATGAACGCGTAGGTTCGGGGTTCGATCCACACTCAAGTCAAAGTTTTTTTTAAATTCGCCTCATGGGATGTCTCTCTCACACTCATTGACTAGCTGAACTTGCACATGCGCAGTCCACTTCCTGGTCCAGTAATGGCTTAGTATATCTACTAGCTTCTTGGTACAATGCCCTTCACAAGTGGCCATAGTGAAGGTCATTCTGCTCAAAGGAGGAAGGTGTAACGTCTTTTGTTTACATTAGGATTCAATAATAGTTTTTACGCAACAGTTAAAAAAAATGTATCAGTGTAAGAACCTCTTTTTCCAGTGTATATTTTAAACTTGATAGTTAAAAAAAAATACATTTAGCATTCTATAATACGAAAGGACCACCAGAACAAAATGCAAACACAGTTAATGTTTATATTAACCTCATAAATAAAAAAATAAGTCACTGTAAAACGATCGCTTTTTAGGAACCATTGAATAAGTCAGATATCCTCTACACTTGACATAGGTTGATGGATTGTGTCCCAAGTTTGTGGATACTGTGCAATAAATATATATTAAGAAAATATAACAAACAAGTAAAATATAAAGGTTCATCTTTTCAAGTGCTCTTAGTCACGGATAAAGTAAAAACATATTATGTGTTAGGAGAAAATAACGTTTTGACGAAATTTGTGTAGACTTTGTATTGATATCGGTTTTTCTCGATTGAGGTTGAAGCATTTTTAATTAGTTTTCGTTTAGTCCTCAAACGGGGAAGATCTGTTTTGCAAATAGTTTAAGTTCCAGTTTAAAGATAAATTCTGTGTTCGTGGTTGTGTTCTGATCGGTTCAACTGCTTCGAGTAATCTTGGGAATAAGGTGAGTCTACTCACAGAGCTACTTGATTTTACCTGTTTTATCATCATACATTCCTACTTTATGTTCTAACTGATTATACCATTATTTTAAATTAGGAATAATATATATCAGAATAACGTTAAAGTAGTTATTCTCAAACTCATGTTTTGCGCTATTGCGGACTGCTTGAGCCGCATAGCGTGTTTTGTGAATAATATGACTGGCGAAGTGCTTGAGCCACGTGATACATCCTGTTTTACCTTTTCATTGATCTTTATCTTTTATGGAGTGTTTTGACATACTTAGCACATCTAGCACTTGTGGGTGACAGACACAGTGCATTTTTGTTTAAATTAAATTGATTTATCAACTAAACTAAATGGAATTTGAAAGCTCAGGTTGACATTTAATTTTCAGGTATGTCATGATCACACGTCACGCACCTCAGGTACAACATTACTTTAGATGACAATTGTTTACTGATTTATTTTAAATAAACTAATTATAGTACGTACGATCAGATATAATTGTGGAATTGATTAATATTGGTGAGTCCAGTTTATTATTATTTAAATATATTTGTGACGCATCTGTTTCAATTACTATTTTTTTAATATAAAAGCAACTAACGTAATTCCAAGTTACATGGAAATCGCTGATTCTGACTAGTTTGCAGATTATAGTTTTGTCTATAGTTTTGTCTATAAAAAATATGAATTGCTTTTACATTATTATTATGTTAATTGAATTCATTCTATTCCACTTTGATTGGAAATAAACATGTGAAGAAATCGGTCTCTTGAGTTTTACTTTATGATACTTAATTATTATCGATATCCTTAACTTCCATTACACACTTATGTATGAAGATAACTCCCAAGGTAGATGAGGCACTAGTAATAATGATTTCTCAAGATGATAAACCATTCAACATAATAAAAGATGGAGGATTTCTAGAAATTATAAATTTGTCATACCCTAGATATAATTTGCCAAATCCAGACACTCTTAAAAATAAATTATAAAAAAATATTTAAATAAAGCTTCAAGATGTTCCCACTAGATGGAATAGCAGTTTTTATATGATTGAAAGAATTGTATCAACATCTAGTGTATTAAATAACACCCTGCTGAGTCTACGCGATGCACCACAACCGATATTAGCAGAAGACATTGTTGTTTTAAAAGATTTTGAAGTATGCCTTTAAATATTTGAGAATGCAACCAAAAAAGTATCCGGATATAAATATGTCACTATTTCTATGCTAATTCCAATTACTGTTGGAATATACAATTATTTAATGTCTGCATCTGCAAGAATTTCAACAAAGGGTACAAAGTTTTGCCAAGATTCATTAGAATTTGTGAAAACACTGTTTTTCCCTATTAGCATCGCACTAAACCTAGAATTGCAACTATTTTAGACCCGAGGTACAAAATATGGATTTAGAAACAAAGAAAATGCAGATCAAGCTTCATGTTTTTTGGAGGATGAACTATCACTCATACTAAATGTAAAATCTGCACTTCAAGACAAAGTTAGTCATGTTGAAGATCTACAGGCAGAAGAACAGGGAAAATTATTCGTTCCTTTTTGGGTTTATGAAAGAGAAAATAAAGTTGATGCTTCAATGTTAAAACGGCAATATCTTGGATCGTGAAAAATTTAATTAACCTTTTGGGTGCAGTGGCTCAGATGCAGATCTTGATTATGCAGCAAACAACCGAACAAAAACGCCGTTCAGTGAAATATTCTTCCGTGGAAAAAGCAACTATAAAGCGAAGACGTTCCACAAAGGAGTGGCATGAAAATGAAGCGAATCTATTCGAATAATAAAATGTGATTGAACTATGGAACGGAATAAACTGATATGTGCTGAGATGTTGCCAGCCTGTGATAATAAATGCATTTTGACCTGCTCTACAAAGTTTTCTCCAAATCAGAGACAAACATTTTTCGAAGAGTATTGGGAAAGCAAGTTTACAACGAAGATTCAAGAGTAAACTGAAATTGCGTATAACCATAAATTAACTTTCAAATTTTAAGTTAACGCCAAGAGCAATGATTATACCGCACTAAATAATTTATTAGAGAAAACGCACAATATGCGTTGACAGTATTAGAGATGATTTTGGAACTGACTACATAATATAGTTTGTAACCGTCCGCCTGTCCTACGCCAACCCTGTACCTGACCAGTTCCACCACTCCCGGCACTACCCAGTGCGCAAGCGCCACCATCGTTAGTCGAGACGGGGAGAGCAGCCGTTTTCGTGCGGCATTCAATAACTACAACTTGAACGAAGCAGACGTGCCTAGCTTAGACTCTGCTTGTATCTCATTATTTATGTATTCATTGTATTAAACTTAGCGTGTTAACCTTTCTCACAATAAAATCTAGCAATTTAATTGGAACTGAGTTTATCTCGTGCTCCCCTAGCACGTTATGCAACAACTTACCTTTTGCTTAGGTATTCACCAAAGCTTCATCCCACTGTATCATGCCGAAACCAATATGGTTGAACGCAAGAATCGAGACAACTCGGAATGCTTGTCGGAAATGACCATGATACATGGCCGGAACACCTTCCAGCAATAAGATTTGCCATGAATTCGTCTAGATGTGACAGTACGAAGCGGAGTGCCGCATTCTTAACCTTTGGACGAGAGTTACGAACCCTTCGAGATGTCACGGACGACTTAAGTGCTGTTGTCAGGAACGAAAACTTCGTCGCTGAAATAACACCCAAGTTACATCAACTGGCTTCGACTTTGAGTCTTGCCAGGGAAGTAACTGAGACAAAACAAGACCAGAACCAAGCCATTCACAATGCTCATCGACGACCCCATGTTTCATATAAGGATGGAGACCATGTCTGGGTCAATACTCATTTCCTTAGCAACGCGGCAAAAGGATTTGCTTCCAAATTACCACCCCGGAGAGATGGACCTTATGTGATCATAAGAAAACGTGGACCAGCCAGCTACGAGATAGCCGATCAATGTAACCCGTTAGTTCCTCTTGGCGTGTACCATTCCTCCCAGATCACTCCGTTTGTTGGAAGCCCTAATGCTCTTCCCGAACCAGTTAGACCACTTCGTAAACATGGTAGACCAAAGAAGACAGTTAGAACCAAACCCGGTCCAGACGTTGCTCAAACCGAACCAACTTCAGACGAACGGTTAACCACAAGTAATGGTTCCTGCACCCAAAGGCTTCGTAACCATAGGGGGAGAATGTAACCGTCCGCCTGTCCTACGCCATCCCTGTACCTGACCAGTTCCACCACTCCCGGCACTACCCAGTGCGCAAGCGCTGTATTAAACTTAGCTTGTTAACCTTTCTCACAATAAAATCTAGCAATTTAATTGGAACTGAGTTTATCTCGTGCTCCCCTAGCCCGCAAGACTTACAAGTTCCAAATTTAGTGACTACCACATATTCTTCAAAGGAATGTTTTTTTCTTTTGCATTCTTGAATTTGATTTCCGTCTCAAACTAATTTATCATTTGGTATTAATGTTGCACTTTACAATAGCTAGATAAACTTTCATAGCAGAGCAGTCGTTTGTTATTTTCCAAACTGTGCTGATGAATGGATAGATGCAGGGAAAAGTGAGATAGGTCCATTTTCAAATAATGTTCAAATATTGGAAGTAAATATAATCAAAACTTGGCTTATGGACAAAAAAGATAGTCAGATCGAACAAAGTCGCGTCACTCACATGCGCGCGCATGAATGCGCAGACAGCAAATGGCTTACTTAAAATAAACGAAACCCTCCTCGCTGCCCAGTTGGATTGTTCCAGCTCTAGTTTGGAAAAAACGGACTACATTTTTGCACAAGTATTAGCGTGTAGGGTGAAACGACTCTTCAAAATGGACTATATTATGAGCAGCATCGCCAGGGTATTTTGAGAATATTTAGAAATCAGAATAAGTGGCTGAAGAACATCGTTAGTTTTACGGAAATCTTTCATCTGAGCACGATAAAATTGAGAAAAACCTAAAAAAATGGAAAACTCAATAATTCTTAAACATATTCAATTGTTTTCTTTCAATTTCAATCATTTCCGTTTTTTCATATTTATTTTCACATGTGTTGTAATAAATTGTATTGCTATCTATTATGATATTCCATCAATTTATATAACCTTTCCAATATCTCAGCAGAAGAACATGTACAGCAACTACTTTTTTATACAAATACAGCTAAAACAATAATCTGCTGGGAGTTCCATAAAAAAAACGATATACATAGGCTCATAAAGACAAAAATCACAGTGTTTATCGCCAACCGTCAGTAAAGTCGTCAATTATCAGATTGATTTCCGGAAGTAAACAAACAGTTTACCTTATCCTATACCAATAATGTACTTTATCTACCTTGCGGCAGGTAAAGTGACATGAGTCAGATAAAGTGACATATGAGTCAGGTAAAGTATTTTGACTTTGACATTACTCGAAAATTATTATCTGTCAGTGTCACGCTTCTCCCTATTATGAAATATACTTCAGTTTCTTTTATATTCCGAATTCTGAACAGCGATAAAATTTTGTATGCACCACGCCAGAAAAGTGTCTTTATCGGACTCGCCTGTTATTCGCCTCGCTTCGCTCGTCTCATAATTTCAGACTCGTCCGATAAAGAATCACTTTACTGCCTTGGTACATAAATAACTATTATTTAAAATCTTGTTTTTGCATAATAATGTTTTTGTCACATGGCACATTTTTCCACACCCATCAATTCGGTTCAATAAACAATCCTCATAAATATAACACGACCTGAATAAAGTGTCGACTATTTTTATTGGTGAAAATTCCCTTTGTAATCATTAGTTTGACTTGACATTGTGTTGGCATTAATAATCAGATTATGAATGCCAAAATAATGTTCCGAATGAACACTCTTGATAATCGATTTGTTATCTAATCTCACCCGTAGACTACTCATTATGGAAAGCAACAAAAAAAAATCAAAAGACCTCAACAGACACAAGACACGCTTCGATCTTAGTCGCTGGAGTACTGAAAAACCTTCCTAGAAAAGAGATCGTATTGCTGACTACAATATACAACAGTATACTGAGATTAAGCCATTATTCTATTCAGTGGAAACTTGCGAATATAATAATATCAATAATCAATAAACCTGGTAAGCCACCAAAGGAAGCAAGTTCTTACCGACCAATAAGTCTTCATCCCATAATGTCCCAAGTATTCGAACTCCTCATCCAAAATAGAATCGAAACTATAATTCCTATTGAAATTCTCATACCAGACTACCAATTTGGATTTAAGAAAGAACATTCAACGAACCAACAATGTCATAGAATTGCGAATAAAATAAAACAAAGCTTAGAAGACAAGTAATTCTATGGCGTGCCGTTTTGGTATTTAATAACATAGTTTTAAAAACAAAAATAAAAATATCTCTCGTTTCAAAAATGTTTATTCCGTAATTATTCTGTTAATGAATTGAAATTATGTATTTTCATAATTTTAATATACACATTGCCATTATGAAAAACATAATAGAAACTGCCGATTTAAAATTATGAAAAACATAATAGAAATGCAAGAATTAAAATTATGAAATACATAATAAAAATTCGAATTCGAATTCTTATTATGTATTGAGACTTTGTCTAATGGTATTTCAATGCAAAATTGTAGGTAACAATCAATTCATAATGGAAATTGAATTTCTATTATGTTTTTCATAATTTTGATTCTTTCATTTCTATTATGTTTTTCATAATTTTAAATCGGCAGTTTCTATTATGTTTTTCATAATGGAAATACTTGTATTATTATTATGAAAAACATAATGGAAATTCAACTATTTAAATTATTGAAAACATAATAGAAATTCGAGAATTAATATTATGAAAAACATTATACAAATCCAAGAATTAAAATTATTGAATGAATAAAACAAAACGGATTTGTATTATGTTTTTCATAATATTAATTCTCGAATTTCTATTATGTTTTCAATAATTTAAATAGTTGAATTTCCATTATGTTTTTCATAATAGTAATACACGAATTTCCATTACGAAAAACATAATAGAAATGACCGATTTAAAATTATGAAAAACATAATAGAAATTCAAGAATTAAAATTATTAAAAACATAATAGAAATTCTATTTCTATTATGTATTGAGGTTGCCTAACCTGCAGTAATGCATGCATCCGAAAGTGCGAAACTTGGTGTTCAGCCGGCAACACTGCTAACTGTTAAAATTGTTTTGGTATACCTAAGTATGTTTTAACGGATTGAAAGTATCAAAAGGAATTGAATTCTCAATTCTATCGAGATTAGTTAAGCAAGATGATAGAATATCAGAAGCAATATGATTGCTTGACTGAAAAACTCTTCAAGATTCTACAATAATACGCCGAAATCTGAGCACAGTAGTAGCGACTTCTTTTGAACCCATACTTTTATACCGTAACACAATTTTATTCATGCTCACCTCAATAATGCTTTTTAATAGTTTACAGGGCTGTTTCTGTGTATATAATAAGGTAAACAAACAACCACAGAAAAATGATGTTTTATTACCTACAATATTCTTATTTGTCTCCAGAAGCAGTGTTGCCGGTAAAACATTTAGTATCCGATTTTAGGTACTTGTATTACTGCAGGATAGGCAACCTCAATACATAATGAAAATTGAATTTCTATTATGTTTTTCATAATTTTAATTCCTGAATTTCTATTATGTATTTAATAATTTTAAATCGGCAATTTCTATTCTGTTTTTCGTAATGGAAATTCCTGTATTATTATTATGAAAAACATAATTTTAATTCTAGAACAAAATAATTACGGAATATAAATTTTTGAAAGAATAGATATTTTTATTTTTGTTTTTAATACGATGTTATTAAATACCAAAACAGCACGCCATATAATTCTGTGTGTTGGTGTTTCTCGATATACGACAAACATATGATAGAGTATGGCACAGCGGCCTCCTCTACAAAATTGAAAAACATCTACCCGACCAACTATATATCCTCTCAAAATCATATCTAAAGCTCGTTTGTAATTATCAATGATTTAGTACAAGTTTTAGTCAATTTTTCAGGATCCTGAACTTTGGACACTAAAATATTGACAAGGAAGAAATTTGTTTGCAACACACCATGTTCAAGTCACTTATTTAGGTTGTGATTCCGCGCACGGAGCAGTATGATTTTGTTAGTAATCTGTCGTGAACCTGGCAGTTTTCAGATTTTAGCAAAGAATTTGAATTTTTTAATCAGACTTTCATAAGCAGAACTTTTAATTATGTAAATGCATGGTCTTTCTCTATATAGTTCAATAAGTCGAAGTAATTGATCATGAGACCACGACATTTTTGATATTTAAGATAGCTCAAATGAAAAACTTTCACATTCATAATATTCTCACCCCTCAATAAAAGTATAATATAATATATAATGAAAAATATAATAATGAAAAATAAAAACCTTAAAATAAAGTTTACCGTATACGTTTGCCCCAAGTTATCATTTAATTGATAGAAAATAGAACTGGTTCTATGGTTTATTTACGATAGTGTGTGTGTGTGTGTGTGGCAAATTTACCAAATCGTGAAGAAAAAATGAAACATGTGTTATCGTTGGAGACAATTACAAAACTACGAGAGGCCGCAAATATTTATAATAATAGATATCCGCATTAGGCATTCAACAATAACAAAAATTTTAAATTGATTCAAGGCTAGTGGAAGTATAGAAAAAAAGTTTGAAAATAAACGCTGGTGGATATGTCGAAGCTGTAGGACATTGAATTAAAATTTAATTATGTTCGTTTTTGTGTAATAAATATTCTTTGTGTGGATTTTCCAATTTCCGCAGTAAATAGTTATTATGCATTCATTACGTATGTAAAATGCAAGGCTGTTCAAAAATAGTAATAAATGTATAAATAAATAAATTATATTGTTTACAGATGAGAGAGATAAATCCCGACACAGAATAATTGATACGAAATGATTAGTAAATAATCATAAAACCTGAATTTTCATAATAAATGGCTGTACTCAATGGCATATTTGAATATAACTTTGATCACTTTATAACATTTCATCGTTGCCAAGCTGTAGTTTTTTCTTTGTTCAACGAAAACTAGAAAATTCGATCAGATGTTAGATTGACATTTATATTTATGTAACAATCGTATTAATAATAATGAATACAAACAGCGGTTACTATTACTTAGTCTCTTAAGCAGGATTTACATATGGCAAGTTTGTGTATAACCTATAGGAGAAGGAGAGGAAATTGAAGAGTCGGCTAGTTTGCTGACCAACTTTCCTGTCGCAACTTGTTAGTGTCTACGTGTTAACTGGTAGCTGGTGTACGAAAGGAAACTCCTTTGTTAAAAATGAAGTGGAATAGTGACCAAATAATAACATTTCTTAATATTTACGAAAAATATGAGGTCCTATGGGATATAAGAAGGAAGGACCACATGAATAAACTAGAGAGGGATAGCGCGTTCGAACAATTATTAAAGGACTTACGAGAAATTATATATATTATATTAGCTTTTTCTTGGTCTTTTTAGTCTTCAACATTTTAATTAGCGTTTTTGCAATTATACGTACAACTCCAACACCAGCACGCACAACATCACTTTTCGCCATCTTACTTGGACTTTAAACTTGAAAGTGTATTACCATGGTGTAAACACAAATCCCATATCAAGTTTACTGGCGGCAACTACTTTCCGCCAGCAAACTTGCCAAATGTAAAACCTGCTTACAGCAGTAAGCGTGCCCCTATTTCGGCAAGCTCGTTCAAAATAGCTCAACAAAGATTATACTATCTCTTGACATCCACTTTTCAGCTACTTCGGCATTTTATTAACTACACACTGCAAATTTGCCTAAATAATTATTATAAAAATAATTGTTTTTTCAATCTAAGAGAGACAATGAATTCAAAAGCACCAAAAATCTTAGACGATTATCGAATGTCAATAAACGTCAAAACAAACTGGGGAATTTTACTAGTTTATCTGACATCTTGAAGTTTTGCCAACCCGTTAGCTGTAAATTGCCCTATTTGTGAGGATAAATTGTATTTACGTTTGTTGAATTAGTATTTATTCTGATAAGCAGGAAAGTAACTAAAAATGACATCATCGTCTTTTTATCGTAAAAATCATATATAAATATTTTTTATCAATTAAAATTGAACATAAATAGGACAAGTTTTGGCAATTTCAAAATTGACAAGAAAATTGATGATAAATGTGTATGTATCTAACATTTATTTGGGATCCTAAAAAATTTACTAAAATTTACTACTACTACTAAATCATTGATAATTACAAACGAGCTTAAACGATCGACACTTTCAAGTAAAATTTGACGATGAACTCTCTCTTTTACTTATTATACACGGCAGATGTACCAACTACCAATGAAACGGTCATAGCAACATTTGCTGATGATACAGCAATTATGATATCTAATATTAATCCTAACACAGCTTCCAATCAACTTCAAACTATCCAACTCTTCTGCAATCATGGATAAAAAAAAAATAGAAATTCGAAGTCAACACTAATAAATCTAACCAAATTGCATCCACCACAAAACAGTGTGCCTGTTTACTTATATACGGAGGACCTAAGGTTTGAGATTCGAATTCGAGTAATAAGGACAGGTCTAGACAACTAAGAGGCCATTAGAAGCACATTATTTCATATTTATCTTATCTCATGCTATTCCTAGAATATTTTGTATTTTCGTAAAATCAATAATTATAGTTACCATTAGTGATAATCCAATGCCGATATCCAACTAGGTTAAATATCTTGGTTTTCATTTAGACCAAAAACTGATATGGAAAACTCATATCAAAGCTAAAAGAAAACAGCTCGATATAAAAATTGAAAATATGTATTGGCTAATTAACAAAAAATCACAGCTATCTACAGAAAGCAAAATCTTTATCTATAAGACCATTTTAACACCTATATCAACATACGGTATTGAATTGTTTGGTTACAGCAAACCATCCAACACCAAGATCCTGCAGTCCTTCCAATCTAAAACCCTCTGTCTGCTAATGAATGGTCTATGGTATGTTTCAAATGACACTATACACAGAGACCTGAGAATACCATATATTAGAGGCATCATCACAACTCGCTCAAATAAATACAGAGCAATCAACCTTAGTAACCGGTTCAACCTACCCATAGAAGAAAGAAGACTAAAAAGAATTTGGCTCGAAGATCTGTAAAAAAATCCAGAGAACCGTGGATGGACGGTACCTTCAATTATTGCTTTGAAGTGTAGTAGATTGTAAATTTGCAGTGGAAAAAAAATAAAATAAAAAAATCCCAGACACCACGGAACAGGTGCTTACCGCTGTTAACAATATCGTCCAATAGAACTAATTTTTTCAAAGACTTAGAAATAATATTGTTGGTTTTCTATCCTTGTCTTGACTGTTTGATTCCAGCAGCTAGTTTTCTCACTGGTACTCGAAATAGAAAACGTTCCTGTTTGGCCACCTGAAGTAGACAAAGCTACAATCATCAGAGAGGATTTAAGCAAAAAAACACTACAAAAGTTTTTCTGTACATTTTTCAAATGAAATTTAGCCAGTCTTGAATTTGTAACGTAAAATCAAGCTTCGTGCAACGACAGCACTCACCAATATTACATTAGCGACCTATCGATGAAAAATAGATCGAACTTGTGGCTCGCAACAACAAAAAAATTACTATAAATCACTAAAGTTACCAGCTGATCGGTAGGCCGATCTATGGCACAAGGTATTTTACCCGCTAGACTTTAAGTCGAACAAGGGAGGTTCGTATGCTGGTAACGAACAAACAATAAAAGTTATCTAAGCCCAAGGCGCGAGGTAAACCGTACTCGAGAAAATACCAATGGTTACGTCCCTAACCGTAGCTTACCCCCAGTTAGGAATATACTAAATAAATCAAACACAATAACTCAAGTGTAAAAAAAATATAATGATCTACTAGTTGGTGGTTTGGTTTGACAGAAATTGAAATGGAGACTACAGTAGTCTCAGAAATAGTCTTCGATAGAGGACGCTTACACAAGTCCTACAAATTTATTTATATAATGCTCAACAATTTTAAAATCCCGTAATACCCCTAACCCAACGTGAAAATACAATATGTATCCAATATGGAAATACAAGAATAATAATAATAGGCTAATCTTAAATTATCCTACACAACAAAAAATATAAATCCTGTGTGCCCCGTTAACCCCAAACTTTAATGATACAATGCTTAGAAGGATTTGAACCAGAACCCGGTTCCAATTGTTGGTGCTTGTTGATGAATGCCCTTGTTGGTGCTTGTTGATGAATGTCCCTATATTTATTTTAATTTTTTATATTTAATCAAACGGTCCTTTGCCATCAATTTTTAATTTTTGTTCTGATTGATGATGTCAAAAATAATAAGTTGTCAAAGAAGTTGAAAATAAATTGGTATAAATCAAAAAATAATCTTTGATTTCTGGACACGATTTCGCCTTTCGACCCGGGATTAATTCAAATATTTTAGGTAAGAAATCACGACGAAACAACTGGTCCTTTCGACCCGGGATTAATTCAAATATTTTAGGTAAGAAATCACGACGAAACAACTGGTCCTATCTCGCCTTACTGAACTCCACTATGGAAAAGCAGCTATCTGAATGCCTCCCACGACGAAGCCAAAGGCTGGCAGACAAAAGACTAGCCAAAGCTCAATCTGATGTTGGTAGACAAGAGACAGAGAAGATTACCTCCAGAGAACAACCTATTATCGACAAGGTCGTATTCTCGGCAGCTGACAGCGGGAAGAAATCATCTCTTCGTAGCAAGAGGACATGCTCCAAAGCATCAGAGACAAGCAGCGTTATTTTGACAAGACAAAGACAGGCAGAAATCGAAGCAGAAATTAGGAAGGTAGAACTTGAGAAAATAATGCTTAGAAAAGAACAAGAATTAGTGGATCTACAATTGGCAAGACAGTTAGCGCAAATTGAAGAAGAAGCCTTCGACAGGGTGTCAGGTAGGAATGGTAAAGGATCAATGAGGAGTGAGTCAGTTCAAAGTGAAGAGCCAGATATCAGGAACTGGATTGTTGGTGGGGAGAACCCATGGAATAAAACAGGTGACCTTGTTTCAAAAAATAAAGGAACTGTATCTTCAGACAAGGTATGTGATTCAGCTTTATTGAGTAAGAGTCATCATCATTCAATGTATTCTACTCCAATTGCCAATCCAGATGTTGACCTCACAAAAGTCTTGACAAGACAATCAATACCGCGAGATGTTCCTATATTTTCTGGAGACCCGTGTGAATGGCCAAATTTCATTTATCAATTTAGAAATTCTACGGCATTAGGAGGTTATTCAAACGAGGAAAATCAGTCGCGTTTGCAAAAGTGCCTTAGAGGCAATGCTAGAAGGGTTGTTCATGCTTTATTAATTTTGCCGACCAACGTAGAACAAGTAATATCTATCCTACAAAAGCGTTTTGGTCGTCCTGAACAAATTATTTCCATTTTACTTGAAGATATTAAAAAACTAGCACCGGTTAAGGATGATAAATTGAATTTGCTCATAAACTTCGCAGACGAGGTCAAGATTTTTGTAACCACCATCGAAGCTCTTCAGCAAGATGACTATTTACGTAATCCTCTTTTGCTACAAGAACTAGTGAAGAAACTTCCACTATCGTATCAACTGAACTGGGTAGAATACACATCTGATTTAGAAATACGCAAAAAAGGCTTTATTGAACTCGTTGAATTTTCACTTTGGCTTGACAAAAAATCTGATGTAGCTTGTCAACTTGAAGTTTGTAAACAATCTAACAAATCTGACAGTTTTTACGATGACAAGTATAGATCAACAGCGACAGGTTATCCTAACCGTAACCAAAGAAAGACAGTTTTAGCTACAGGGCAGTTCAATAAAAGGGTTTGCATATGCTGCGAAACTGAAAATCATAAATTAGAAAACTGTTCGAAATTTAAAGCACTTTCAGTCGATGAAAAATGGAGTTTTGTATCGAAACATAAAATTTGTTTTTCTTGTTTGTTCTCTTCTCACAATTTGAAATCCTGCAAATATCGAAAATCATGTGGTGTAAATGATTGCAAGAAACCACATCACAAGCTTCTGCATCATGACAGAGTACCTACAAGAAACGACATACCACAAACTACAGAACCACACCAATCACAAAGTCCACCTGAAATAAATTGCCATGTTTTGGAAAATAGAAATGTTTTATTGAAAGTTTTACCCGTTGTTTTATCTAATAAAAATACTACTATCAACACATATGCCCTTTTAGATGACGCTTCAACAGTTACGCTGATCGATCAAGATTTAGCAGACGATTTAAATCTTACCGGACCACGACAGCCCTTGAGCATTCAGTGGACAAACAACGAAGTCAGGGAACAAGCTGATTCGAGGTCAGTTAGTGTAAAAATTTCCGCACCGATAGACAGGAAGAAGAAGAGTTTTTATCTAAGACATGCCAGGACAATTAGAGGCTTATCCCTACCTAGACAGACAATCAACATACAGTCCATTAAAGAGAAGTATCCCTACATTGACGATCAAATTCCGGAAATGACAGACGCTCAACCACGAATTCTTATTGGACAGGACAATAGAAGAAAGAAAGCAGAAAGTACGAGGAATATGTATTTTATGCAACTCCTGTAACTCAAACGTTAGAAACATCGCACAAATTAAAGATCTTTTACTAGAGTTTAGAAAGGATATTAATAATAAAATAACTGAGTTTGAAAACCAATTGTCAGAATTAAATGACAAATTAAATCAAATGGATTCATTAAAATCAACGGAAATTACCGATACTATCGCCAATGAAGCTGTGGACCGCTTAAATCGTGCCAAGAACATTTTGATTAGGGGCGTTCCGGAGCACATGGGCGATATTCAGTCCAAAAAGGATCACGATTTAAATAAAGTAAAATCTGTGTTAAACGTTGTCGGTTGTCAAGATAATCACCTAGCATTCTACAGAGTAGGTAAACCAAAACCAAATCAGAGTTTTCCTCGCATGTTAAAAGTTGTAATGTCTTCGGAACACCAAGCTAAACAAATACTAAGAAATAAATCAAAACTTTTGGAAAACCGAGCCACTGAATCTTTCTCCATAATAGACGATAAGACACCTATCCAACAGCAGCGACTCAAAGATCTTCGCAATGAATTGGAAACTAGAAAAAACAATGGTGAACATGACTTGACAATCAAATATATTCAAGGTACTCCAAAGATAACGAAATTTCGTCAATAACTCACATTCTCCAAACTTTAACGACTGGCTACTTTTTTATACCAATCTTGCTTCCCTGGCCGCCAAATTTAATGAATTAGTATGCACTGTGCAATTGTTAAAACCACACATTATTATGATATCGGAAAGCTGGCTTAAACCAAAAATACTCGATTCTGTAATCCAGATAAATGGATACACATTATTTCGTAAAGATAGAAATCACCGTGTAGGTGGAGGTGTGTGCTTGTACTTGGTTGATGTCATTACTTCTTCATTCTCAGTCACGGTGGGTGACCTTAATATTCCAGGTATAGATATCATCCATCTGTGTATTGCTAAAAACTCATTTTCAATTAATCTCGTTTGCTTATATCGACCACCAGACACCCACCGTGAAAATGACATCTTATTAATCGATAAACTCTGGGAAATGTCGGAACTTGACAATCTTATACTAGTCGGTGACTTCAACTTTCCTGAAATTGTCTGGAAAACGACATCTCTATCTGATGGTGTTAGTTCGCATAATCTTTTTCAAAATTTTATTTTAAACTCCAACCTATCCCAACTTATAGAAGAACCAATCAGATTTAGAATCAACAACCAACCGTCTACTCTGGACCTTATTCTTACCAATGATGACAATTTACTAACAACTCCCGAAATTAGTTCCCCGATAGGTAAATCTGATCACGCAGTCATAACAACTCACATTCAGTTTAATGTAAACTCCTCTCCAGGTTTGAGTAACACACTCACTTACAATTATACTGACTTTAACAAAGTTAACGACGACTTATCCCAGCTCGATTGGCATTCTGTGTTGAATTTGTCTATTGATCCTTCGACAATGTGGAATACCTTCCTTCAAATCACCAGTAAAACAATTAGTGTTAATACAACCCAACGTAAAATTCCAAAAAATAACCTAAAACCTTGGATAAATAACCAGGCAATACATTTAATCAGACACAAGCGACACCTCTGGCGAAAATATAAACAAACAAGGTTTACTGTAGATTTCAGTAACCATCGCAATTTTTCTAATCGGGTCAAAGTACTACTTGATAATCTCAGGCACAACTTTGAAGAATCAATTATAGCTAGCGGAAACTCAAAAAAAGTTTTTAAATACATACGTTCCTCACTATCATCTAAAGTTGCTATTCCTCTGCTTCTAAAAGATGACGGTAGCCTTTGCTCGTCAAATAAAGAGACTTCCGAAATACTCTCACAGACATTCTCAAAAGTTTTTACAAACGAACTTCCTAATGACAATATGCCTGACATCATATCCCCCCGTCTTTTCGCCACTCTTGACAATATTCTGTTCACAAATGATAAAATCAAACAGCATTTGCTAAACCTACGTACTAACGCCTCACCTGGCTTAGATGGTTTGACACCATACTTTCTCAAAAGATGTTCCGACGCTCTCGCTACTCCGCTATGCTTAATAATGCAATCGTCCTTTCCAAATGGCTCTTTGCCTTATAGTTGGAAACTAGCTTCTGTCACCCCTATCTTTAAGAGGGGCAATAAGCTGGATAGCCACAATTATCGCCCAATAAGTTTGTTGCCCGTTGTCAGTAAATTAATGGAATCTATTATTTCCGAGACTATGATGGATTTTCTCCTCGAACAACATATTATTCCAAAACAACAACATGGATTTATCCCAGGGCGGTCAACACTTACAAACTTACTTCATTGTGTGAATGACTGGACATCTTTCTTGAATAATAGAGAACCTATTGATATAGTGTATTTAGATTTTTCCAAAGCTTTCGACCGGGTTCCCAAGCGAAGACTCCTGTACAAGTTAGAACAATTCGGTATTAGAGGAAACTTAAAACTATGGATTGAAAACTTTTTGACGGACCGTTTCTACAAGGTCCGAGTTGGTGACTCCTTTTCTCATAAAAGACCAGTTAAAAGTGGTGTTCCGCAGGGCTCAGTTTTGGGCCCACTTTTGTTTACAGTGTACACTAGCGATTTACCGTTTCACGTTTCCAGCAAAATATCGCAATATGCCGACGACTCAAAAATATATGACAATCCCATCACAAGTCATCTATCTATACAAAACGACCTAACGTCAATACATCAGTGGTCTTCGGAATGGTTACTCCCATTGAACATTGAAAAATGTGTAGTTCTTCACGTCGGTAAAAACAACCCACATTTTGATTATTATATTGACGGTCAGATTGTAATCACAGTAAACTCTCATAATGATTTGGGTGTTATCGTGAATAGTGAACTATCATGGTCCGATCATGTGCTCTCAGTAACCAAACGTGCAAATACCAGACTTTATCTTATTAGGAAATGCTTCTCAAAAGTATCTTTTCAGAGCTTCTGCAAATTGTATGCTACGTACGTCAGACCTATCCTTGAATATGCTGGCCCAGTCTGGTACCCGGATTTGACTCGTGATAGAACGTTGCTGGAAAGTGTACAGCGGAAGGCTACCAGAGTTGCTTTCGGACCTGTAAGACCTTCATATGAAGAAAGACTATCCATGGCAAATCTTACCACGTTTGATCTGCGTAGGACGCGAGGTGATCTTATTGTAGCCTTTCGAATTCTTAAATATAATTTTGGTGATCTAAATACAGTTTTCACCCTAAATACGGACACGAGACTTCGAGGACATCAGTTCAAGTTAAAAAAGGAAAATTTTGCGGTTAGATCGAGACAAAACTTTTTACCAAACAGAATTTTCAATATTTGGAATGATTTGGACAGTGAAATTGTTTCAGCAACAAGTGTCAACATATTCAAGAATAGACTAGATCAGTGTTACTTATTCAATAACTTTTAGAGCTTAATCGTAATTTTCTTCTCCTCTCATTTGTTTGTTCACTACTAGTAGGTATTTCTTTTGAATTGTATTTTTTTTTCTTGGGCATAATAGGAGCCAGCTCCTCTGCCCTCATTTATTTGTAATAATAATAATAATAATAGCCCACTACTGATATCCAGACAAGTAGTGACTGGACCGTGGAATGGCCCTGCACTAAGTCGCACTCTTTTGGGATGGACTATCCATGGTACTTGTTTTCTACCACACCAGGCCGTAGAAAAGCATGAAAGCTTTGTTTATCATGTTTACGATAAAACAAAAGATGACCTGGATGTACTTCATGACATGGTTAAAGCTCAGTGGAAGATCGATACGTTTTACGAATCAGACAAGTTGGGAAAATCCAAAGATGACATCAAGGCACAGCAAATTTTAGACCAAACGATGCGCAGAGTTGACAATCGGTTTGAAACCGGACTTTTATGGAAGGACCATGATGTAGCTCTACCAGAGAGCAGAACCAATGCTTTACGTAGACTACATTGTACAGAACGAAAAATGGACAAAGACCCAGACTTTGGAAGAAAGTATTGTGAAAAGATTTTTGAAATGGAAGAAAAGGGTTACATCTCAGAAGTATCCGAAGACGATTTAAGAATTCCCAACAAAAGGGAATGGTTTTTACCACATTTTGGCATCCATAATCTCAATAAGAATAAACTAAGAATAGTTTTCGACGCATCTGCCAAATCATCCAATGTTTGTTTGAATAATTTTTTGCTAACTGGACCTGACTTGTATAACTCCCTTCAAAATATTCTTCAAAATTTTCGTATCAAGAAATATGCCTTTGTTTCCGACATTAAAGAGATGTTCTTGAGGGTATTAGTTAGAAAAGAAGACCGAGCAGCCCAAAGAATATTATATCGCGGCATGGATAGACAGAATGAACCTAAAGTTTATGAAATAAACGTGGTATTTTTTGGGTCTACAAGCGGACCGTGCCTAGCACAAGAAGCAAAAAACAGAAATGCTAAAGAATTTGAACAAAGTCACCCGAAAGCTGTCTATGACATTCTTAACAACCATTATATGGACGACTACTTAGGAACAGCAGATACTCTGGAAGAGGCCAAACAGCTCGTTAAAGACGTAATTTTCATACACAAGCAAGCTGGATTCTTTATCTGTAATTGGATAGCCAATTCTCCAAAAATTTTAGAAGAAATTGATGAAGAATTACTTGCAGACAGTCACAAAAATTTGGAGAATCAAACAACGACGGCAACAGAGAGAATCCTAGGTGTTTGGTGGAACCCGGAAGAAGATAGTTTTTGTTTCAAAACTCAATTTCACAAAGTTAACAAAGACCTTTTGGACAAGAAAAAGAGACCTACAAAGCGAGAAATGCTTAAGATTATCATGTCGATATTTGACCCGCTAGGATTTTTATCAAATTTCTTAATTCAAGGAAAGATATTTTTACAGGAAGTCTGGAGAAGCAAGATCAACTGGGACGACGAAATTGGAGATAACCTAAATTTGAAGTGGGAAAAATGGATAGAAGATTTGAAAGGAATATCAAAATTTAGGATTCCTCGACAATTTTGTAGCCTAAACAGAGAGCGGAGTAATATAGAACTGCATATGTTCAACGATGCATCTGAAAGTGCGATGTCCACAGTGGCTTATCTTCGTTGGCAAGAAGAACATCAAGTTCAAGTATGTTTTGTGACATCTAAAACGAAAGTTGCCTCATTAAAACCGATGTCAATTCCTCGATTAGAACTACAAGCAGCCTGTATGGGTGCAAAGCTAGGACATTACTTGAAACAAAATCTGGAACTAAAAATTTCTAGATGTACCTACTGGACAGACTCAAAAACGCTGCCTGCATTGGCTGTAGTGAAAAGTTTGCGCTTGTTATGACTCGCCGCTAGCTCCCACTACAAGTTAATATTCGATGCAGTGGTCCAGTTGTAGCATGAATGATGCAACGGGAGTCCGCTTTCAATAAGAGATTGCGTGACTCTGTTGACGTTGACTGTGAACCCGAATAAAACAATACCTTGGTTTCGCGATTTCGCCGTGAGCAAAAATAGTTGTTTTGGATGTTAAACATTTATTTTAATTTTTGAGATTCATAATGAATGGAAATAAAAAGAAATCAGGTGCTCAAAACCGCAGGTTACAGAAAGAAAAAGACATTTTGAAAGATAAGTTACGATAATCCATGTCATGCTTTTTAATTCCGCAAAAAAAAACTGATGAAATTATAGAGACAAATGAGTCTGCATCAAAGTGTAGCAGTGATATTTTCTTTATTAACGAAAGCTTAACATTACCGTCATCATCAAGTACGGGTAATGAGGAAGAAGACTGTATTTTCAATAAAAACAATGAATTTTCACCATTTTTTGATGCTTCAACAAGTAAGTACATATACATTGTATACAGATAAACGATTTTTTCATTTTTTTATTAATTGAAAAATAAAAAAGTTATTGAGGTGTTACCAATCTAAGTGAAACACACTGTAGATATAGATAATAATAATAATTTAAGTTTTTTTGGAAGTTCACAATTTTTTTTTATTTTAATTTTAGATGAAAATGAAAAATCTGATGAATTGGAAGATAATATTGAAGAGGATAATTGTAATGTTAATTATGAAAATTATGAGGATTCACTTCCGTGTTCAAATGACGTTGCTTTGTGGCCTAGTAATTTATCTGACAGAAAAATAGATTATCTTGTAAAATTTATTCCACACAGCGTTGGCGATATATCTAGTTTGAAAATTGAATATACTGATAGAAACAGGACCTATATGAGAAATTTCCATACTAGTGACTTTTATTGCACCAAAGCAAATGGCAAGAAAGAGAAACGAGAGTGGCTAATATACTCTGAAACAAGTCGAAAGATATATTGCTTTGTATGTAAATTATTTTCAAAATAAAGTACATAATAAACTGATTACGGGTTACAATTCCTGGAAAAATATTTCAGGAGATTTAAAAGATCATGAATGCTCCAAGGAACATATATCTTCTATGTGTCGCTTCAAAATACGTTCATCAGTTACTGGGCGAGTCGACAGCAATCTTGCAGAAAAATGTGAAATGGAAGAAAATTATTGGCGTGAAATATTGAAGAGAATTGTTGCTACAGTTAAATTATTAGCTTCGCTTGGAATAGCTTTCCGGGGTCATAGGGAAGGAGAATATTCAGAACGAAAGGGAAACTATCTAACATGTATTGAATATTTGGCGCAGTTTGACAGTTTCCTTAAAAATCATTTAGAGCGCTTCTCGAACACAGGAAAAGGACATGTTAATTACCTATCTCATCATGTGTGTGAGGAGTTTATTCAAATTATGAGTGAAAAGGTCACTAATCATTTAATTGCGCAAGTTAAAGAAGCTCTATTATCGTCGATTCTACACCAGATGTGAGTCATGTAGATCAACTTACTGTTATTCTGAGGTTTGTGAATACGGCTGGGGAAATTAAAGAATGCTTCTTTGGATTCGTTTCAATTGAGCATCATGATGGGGCCTATTTGGCAAAAGTTATCACAGATGTCTTGAATACTTTCAAAATAGATTTAACTAAGTGCAGAGGACAGTCTTATGACAATGCGTCAAATATGTCGGGGAAATATAGTGGTCTACAAACTAGATTAAAAGAATATTCTCCTAATGCCGTTTACATTCCATGTGCTAGCCATTCCTTGAATTTAGTTGGGAATTGTGCCGCGGAATCTTGTTCAGTAGCAATACGATTTTTTGATTTTGTGCAAAATCTGTTCGTATTTTTTTCTGGATCGACGCGTCGTTGGAAAACGTTGATGGATATCTTGCCGAAGAAATCACCAAATATGAAAAGGATATGTGATACTAGGTGGTCAGCCAGGGCAGATGCTGTGTCAGCACTGAAAAAAAATTACGGTTCAATTAAAGAAGCTCTTACTGCAGTAACCAACAGTACACATGAGAAACCCATAGGTAAAATTGAAGCTCAAAAACTTTTAAAATCATTCGATGAATATGAAATAGCTCTCCTGACCGTTATGTGGGAAAAATTATTACAACGAATCAACATCACCAGTAAGAGTCTTCAAGATACTCATACGAATCTTTTCAATGGAGTTGCTTTGCTGAAATCCTTTAAAGACCACATAATGCACACCAGAAATAATTTCGAAATCATCGAAGAGGAGGCTGGGACACTGACAGAATCTAGGACATTTCAAGATGAGAGAAACAGGACGAGAAAAAGAAAAATACCATTTGACGAATCTGTAGAGAACGATACAATTTTGTGTGGCAGAAAATCATTCATCGTAAATGTATTTTATGTTGTCTGCGACGTTCTGATAGTTGAGATGGAAAAACGAGCTGAAGCATACAATTCAATTCTGGCACACTTCAAATTCATTTTTGATACCAATATTTCTACAGTGGAAAGAGACTTGTGCATAGACAGATTGCTCGAATTGTACAAAGAAGATATTGATACATCCCTTTTCAAAGAAGAATTTATTCAATTCCAAAGCTTTGCGAAGGAAATGAAGTTGTCGAATCCCGAAGATATGTACAAATTAATCATAGACGGTCTATCTTCAACGTTTCCCAATGTTGAAACCATTTTGAAAATATTGTTAACCATACCCATTTGTAACGCAAGTGGAGAAAGATCATTTTCCGTTCTCAAACGAATAAAAAATCATCAGCGGAATAGTTTATCTCAAGAAAATTTGAAATCCCTTTCAGTTCTTTTTATCGAAAGAGAAGTCATGCAAAAACTGAACTTTGATGATGTGATAGATGACTTTGCAAAAAGAAAGTCCAGAAAAGTTCATATTTAGAGTCTTTTGTGTGATAGATTTTTTATTTATTTTTTTATGAAATATTTTGTTTTGTTTTCTCTCTTTTTGTTATTGTTGACAAAGCAGAATTTTATTTTTATTTTTCAGCTCATATTTAAAGTCTTTTGTGTGATAGCATTTTTTATTTATTTTTTATGATATGTTTTGTTTTCTCTTTTTTTTTTATTGTTGACAGCAGAATTTTATATTTATTTTTTAAATTTTATGTAATATGTAATGAATTCGTATCAAAAATGATATTCGAGAAAAACTGTCTTTGTTTTTTAAATATACGGCCTACTGGGTAGGCATATTCCAGAAGGAAAGGGGCGCTGAAGTAAGTTGCGCCTCAGTCTGCCGAACGTCATGATCCGCCACTGCAATCAACAAGCAATTTCGAGCAATTATTATAATTTTTATCTTTAAACCTGATTAAGTGTGTTATACTGTATTAATGTATAAAATCAATTCGACGTGTGAAATAAAAAATATAAAACTACAGTCCACATAATTACCTGAATTCAAAACATGGTCCATAGAACCGGATAAAGAATCAAGTGAATAGGCGGGGAAAACAAACCAGTACCCTTCAGTCCTAAAAGTAAGTTTTTTTCCTTCCTTATTTCATATTTCACATTCAGTTCGAATTAATTAAAGTAAAAAGTCAGAAGATCGTACAGAAGAATCATTATCAGCCTTGAAAATAAAAAGGGGTATTGCAAAAGGTAGTGTTACGAGATTAAAAACCTTTGTTGACGGTTTAAATAAAGAATGTCTAGATGACAAAACTATTTCACAATTAAATATAAGGGTAGCAAAAGTTGAGTCCGTTTGGGACGAATTTAACGAAATTCAAACTAGAATTGAAATGTTAGCTCCCACAGAGGTTGAAACTAGTGCAACCGAAAGAGGACAATTTGAAAATTTGTATTTTACGGTAGTCGCAGATATAAATAGTGTATGTAGAAAGTTTGAGGTTAGCCTCAAAGCCTTTGGTCGGCGCCGGAAGTTCCAGCAGCGGTCCACGTGTTACCGAACCTGTCGTATCGATAGCCAACCATAGTAATCAGTGCCGTTCCTGGCGGGTATGCAGCGAATGCCCCGCACGCAGGCGCCCAATTCAAGGGGCGCCAAATTCAACTATTCGCTATTCTTGAGGTTTAAGCCTCAAACTTAAAATGATTATGAAAATTGGCCTTATCATCAAAATTTAAGCATAGTATAGGGGCGGACAAAATTATTCTGGCACGCAGGCGCTCGCCACCCCAGGAACGGCACTGATAGTAATAAACACACTGTCGCCACATCTGATAATTGTGGGGAAGTTTTGCTATCAACAGCAATTATTAAAATAAAACATAATGAAAACTCTACCAACTCTACCAACCTGAAACGCCACGGTGGATGGAAGTCCTCTTCTGTTGCAGAAGGATATATTGAGGACTCCATGGTGCCGATTCTCGGGCCAGGGAACCGCTCTCTCCAGTAGAATACATTTTTTGTCCCCACTTCGCTTGGTTACTCTGTCATTTCGGTGACAAGGACAAAAGATCTCTTCTCTCGGAGAGCGCTGTTCCCTTGCCTGAGAATCGACACCCAGAAGGTTTTAACTGCTGAAAAATTATTGGGAAGGGACGTAGCCAGTAGCAGTAATAATTTAAGTTCTTATTGTTCAGAAAATGTTAATATTTTAGAAAATAGCAATTATTCTTTTTCAAACACCAACACCTCGACCAACAGCAACAATTTACCTTATAGGTATATTAGTATCTAATTGTAAAAATGTAAAATTTAAATTAATATATCAAAATTGGAATAAAGTATTTGAAATTTTTTACTGGTAATTATTCAACTGTTTGACACCTGCCGGCGGGCCGAAAAGTAACAAATTGCGCCCGCAAATTAGGGCGCAAATAGGTACTTTGTGGCCCGATCGTACATAAAACTTTTTTATCATCCTTATAACTGGTTTGTGTAGTTGTGTAAAGTTTTATTCAATTAAAAAATGTCGAATCAAAGTGAGATGGGTGTAACTCCACCCAATATCACGGAAATCGCAGAAATAGCCAAATTCAATGTATTACCAGCGAAATCTGAGGGTCGGTACAAACTAACGTACCAAAAATTTATGGAATGGAGGTCAGAAAACGGCGTAAATTTATTTTCCGAGAATGTTACGATGGCATATTTCCAAGATTTATATAGGTATTATGGAATTACATGTCCTACAATGAAATTATTTAAAAAATCTATTGCAAAAAAATCCGTGCAAAGATATCGCAATAATTTCATTTTTACATGAAAGCCTGTACCTTAATCTACTTTTCTACATAGTTTCCGTGAATATTAAGGCACTTATAACGTGGCACCAGTTTTTGAATACCCTTCTCATAAAATTCTGCCGCCTGACTTGTTTACCACTGTATCACAAATATTTTGATTTCGTTATCCTCTTGAAGACGCTGGCCGCCCGGGTGTTTCTTCGAGTGCAGGAACAAATGGTAGTCGCTGGGCACCAGATCAGGGCTGTATGGAGGATGATCTAGGGTCCGATTAGCATGTGGACGGGCATTGTCATGCAGCAAAACGATACCCTTACTCAGCTTGCCAAGTCTTTTGTTCTGGATTGCACGAGGCAGATTGTTCAATGCTGTTCAATGAATATCGATCGGTTTAATGCCTTTAGCACCAAGAAATCGTATCACAGCCCGTACTTCACAATCGGCGGGACTCACGATTGTCGGAGGCATGGACCTATAAACAAAGATGGACTCAGTTTCTTACATCAAATTGTGAAGCCAAAAATATTATGTTAGGTCAGTGTAACGGTCACATTCTAAACACCTTCGTAGGTTGTCACGTTGTATAGATTATAATCCCTTGTCCAAGTATTTCTAGAAAAGTAAACTATCATTGCCCACTTTCCAACAAAATTAATAATTATTTTGAAATATTAAATATGACCTTTTTATGGATTTAGTTGGAATATTAAATGTAAATATATCTTAATAAGCATGAAGAAATTTTTAAGCACGTAGGTGTACTGAAAATTACTTATAGCCGGCAACGTCGTGCTCTCAACGTCCCATGTCAACTGTGCGGCTACTGTTCTATGAGCGATTCTTTAGTTCCGCGTTGTTCTGTGTCTGCCGCTTGTGTTTATACAGTTGAGGAAGTTTTTTTTGATATCATATTTTAGCCCTGCTTTAAGTGTTATTTGTGGAAAAGTGATATAATATCAACAATAATGGTGCTACAGTGCTACATTTGCAAAAAAACGAAGTTTTTATATCCCGATCTCACGTTTCATACGTAAGTATTATTTATTTACATTTTAGAAGTATAAAAAAACATCAATGTTCCGTTAGGATCCCTGTTAAAACTCTTAGTGCAGTCTTGCTTTGACTTATGCATTCATTTGATCTCCTTAGGTTGTAGTCACCCAGGAGAATCTTTGATTGTCTAAGCCCTACTAGATCTTTCCAATGGTCAGATCTTCTCTTTCTTTCGGCTTCGCCTATTTCTTCCAATATTACATTGGGGCTGATTCCGCAAAAAGGTTCAGGCCCCCAGAAGGGTATTTCCGACCCCCTCTTTGCTAACCTAACCTAACCTAACCTAATTCATTTAATTTGTCAAGGCATTCCCAAACCATTTTAGAACTGATTACGCAGAAGCTCAGTGCTTTGATGGCTGCTTGACTATCTGTCATTAGGATAATCCTTTGTCCTCTGTATCCTTTATCAAGATTGAACTGGGCGCACTTTCTTATGGCGTGGATTTCCGCTTGAAAGATACTTGGGGTTTTTCCCAAGCTTTCGGAGTGTTTGGTTCCTGGCCCGAACACTCCTATCCCAGTTCCTCCTATTGCTTTTGAGCCATCTGTCTACCATTGAATGGCATTCTTTCCAATTCTGGTAATGGTATTGGGATCCCATTCCTTTTTGTTGCTCAATTCTGTGACGAATTTCTTCAAAAAGTTGTACTTTCTCATCATACCGTCTTGTGGCATGTCCCAGGTTGTCTGATTTCTAAGAAGTGAAGAGGTGATTTTTCTTTTAATGATTCCCTCTCTACTTAGTCTGTATCTTGTTTTTTCTGCAACACTTTCCACCACCACACACACACCATTGAATCAGATAATGATCAACTTCAATCTGATATGTCAACTACCATAACAGTATGAAACATATCCAATACTTTTTCTGCATCCGATATGTCAAATAACGAAGCCTCAGACATTGAAAAAGTGCTGACTATCAATGCAAGTCATGAACAGGCAGCAGAATCTTTCAGTACTCTGTCAGCATCTGAAACTGAATTGGTTCAAACACTAATTACAGAAGATATGGATAATAGCTACATTGAAGAAGATAGAAAGAGTAAACCATTATCCAAAATGTCAAAGAAAAAGTTGGTTCTTATACATTTAATTTTAATGGCAATTAAAATGAAAATCATCAGTTGAAATTTAAAATTTTCTTTTGATATCAATGGAAAAAATATTTGAATAAACAAAATACATTCTTAAAATGATTGCATGCTAATTAATTACCACCCGTTTTAGGGAAACTAATGCAGTTCCTGAGATGACTAGTAGTTCCTTCCCTACCCCTACAAAAGTAAAAAGAAATTTCAGGAAGTTGAAATATACTGTTATTTCTCAAAAACGAAAGATACGAACTTTGCAGCAAATGTTGAAATCTAGGGTTACATCTTTGAACACATTGATCAAATTATTGGAACAGAAGACATTGTTGCATGAAAATTGTGAAGCTCTATTGAAAGTGAGTATTTTGTTAAGATTTAAATTATTGAAATGTGGGTGCCCATCTGTTCATGTAGGTAACCAAATCCGTATCCACCTATATATTCAAAAATACACTTGACATAGTACTAATGCTAACATGCTTGTTTCAGGCCACTTTGCCTGAATCTGTTAATCAACTTTTTGAGAGAATGTTGAAAGGACATAGAAACCAAAAATACACACCAGCTCTCAGATCCTTTGCTCTTACTCTGAGTTTCTATTCAACAAGAGCATACAATTTTGTGAGGAAAACATTTAATAAATCATTACCTCACCCTACAACTTTATCAAAATGGTACCAGTCAATTAATAGAGCTCCTGGATGGACACAAGAGGCATTAAACACACTGAAAGATAAAGCTAGTGAAGCTAAAGAAAAAAATAAAACTATTGTTTGTAATCTGGTATTTGATGAAATGTCAATTCGAAAATAAATTGAATGGACAGGAAAAAAAATTTTGTGGTTATGTGGATATTGGTACTGATTTTGATAGTGATGAACTTCCACAGGCCAAGGAAGTGCTTGTTTTCATGCTAGTTAGTGTGAATTGTTCTTGGAAGATACCTGTAGGATAATTTTTGTTAGACGGTCTTCGTGGATCTGAAAAAGCTGCACTAGTTCGAAAATGTTTAGAATTGGTACATGACACTGGAGTGCTTGTTACCTCCATAACATGCGATGGGGCTCCTGCTAACTTGAAAATGGCAGCAGATTTAGGGACTGATTTCAGAATATCTATAAAAAGTTATTTCAGTCACCCTGTTACACAGGAAAAGCTATTTATATTTTTAGATCCATGCCATATGATCGTTAGTACGAAATTGTCTAAGATCCGAAAAAATTTTAGAAGACCACGAGAAAAACCAAATTAATTGGTCTTATGTCGACAAGTTGGTGGATATACAGTATAACCAAGGCTTATATGCTGCAACGAAATTGCGAAAACGTCACATTATGTGGACAAAAGAAAAAATGAAAGTCAAAATTGCCACTCAAACGCAAAGTAAAAGTGTAGCAGATTCATTGTTATATCTTTGCAGAGATTTATGTTTGTCTGAATTTAGAGGAGCTGAAGCAACTGCTCAATTTATACAATATTTTGATGATCTGTTTGATATGTTCAATTCAAAAAACAGATTTGCTAAATATTTATATAAGAAGCCATTATCTCCGAAAACAAAAGAACAGTTCTTTAAGTATTTAGATGAGATTAAAGAATGTATAGTCCATCTATCCTCTAGATGTCTAGATCAGTCAACATTTTGGAATCTAGAAGAAAAACTGGGTTTTTAGGCTTTCTCATTTGTATAGAAAGCCTTAAAGGTCTGTATGAGACATATTTGGAAAACGATAATGTTTTAAAATACATCCTTACCTACAAACTTTCCCAAGACCATTTAGAATTATTTTTTGGTTCTGTCAGGAGTCGTGGGGGATTTAACAACAACCCTACTGCAAGACAATTTGAAGCAGCTTATAAGAGGTTGATAGTTCATACTGTAATAAAAGCTGGTGACACTGGAAATGCTATCAACCTTGATGCAACTTCAATATTGTTTTGTAGTAGTGGTAAGCTGACCGAAAATGAAGTTTTAGATCAAGCCGCCAAACAAAATACCCTTGAAGAACAATTAGAGGCAGATATTCACAACCTGGATGATATAAATTCCTCAGCTTGGTACTTGACAGACTATGTGGATATTGTTTCTTATATTGCAGGTTGTTTCAAGAAGCTTAAATAATAGTGTTACCTGCTCCACATGTAAACGATTATTAGTAGATGAAAATGATGAAACTTTTTCCAAACTTCAAAAGAGGAAAGAGTATAAAAACCTCACAAAGGTATCACTTTTAACCATCAGAATTTGCAAAAAAGCTGAGAAATATTTCAGATTTCTTAATAAAACGACAAATATCTACAATTGGCGCATTAAAAATCTAATGAATATTTTGGTAACCAAAACAATACAAAATATTCCAAAAACCATATATGAATATTTTGGGGACCATCTGTATGATGAAGACGTAATCAATGGTCACTCAAATCAACTTTTAAAATTGGTGCTTGAAAAATATTTCAAAGTTAGAATAAACCATGAAACTAAGTAAAAGTTAGATTCCGCCACTATACTACGAATACTTCTTCTTACTAAAACTGTTTTATTTCGCAATCAGTAGATCCATTTTGCTACCAATTATTTTTTAACAAATACTGTTCTTAAGCCTTGTACTTTTTAGTTACATTGTCATTATTGTATACATTTTTAAAACAAATAAAATAATACCCTCTTGGTAGGGGGACTGGAATGCCCTCTTGGTAACTTTTTATTCTACCTTCTCAATGTGATTGCCGATTAATTGTAATGTGTAGCTAGTCATAATGCTACAATTTTTTTTGAATTTTTCAAAGAATTTGTCTTTGATAAAAACGTTATGAAATGATACATGCAACTCTATACAATTGGCTAAATACTAGATTAAAAAAGTGTCTTGGAACTGTTTCTAATAAAAGTTTAGTGTAATATACACCTTTTATGTGTTTCAATTTTTGTCCACCTTCTTTTGGCGTATAAAGGAACGACACGATTTCGTCCTTAAAAATTTTGTTATAGGTAACGAGTCTGACGTAACAGAACAGTTTTTATTCCAATTATAATTTTAATATTTAATTTTTTTTACTGTTCAATAATATTTACGTACGCCTATGTTGTTTGAGGAACTAGCACATTCTATCGCTTCGATTCCCCTTTCCCTCGACCCGCATGTCCACAAACACGCGGCTTCAAAATAATATGTGCTGAATATATCTAGTTGCTGTGTCCATCTTTGTTTATAGGTCCATGGTCGGAGGCATCTTAAACACTTAGTAAACAGCGTATACAATGACAATGAAGAATGAGACTGTAATGGCGTCAGTGCATAGACAAGGGATGTAGGTAACAAACGCGTATGCGTGGAACGCCGACCGTGCCGCGGCGGCAGCGGAATCGCAAAACAGTACTTACTTAAAAAACATGCCTCGTAAAATACTGTGACGCGAGTGCCCCAGCTAAATTCCCGTATGAGACGACTATGACTGTAAGTAATCGAGAAGTGTTTACTCAGTGACGTTCATATAAATTAGTGTAGTTAGTTAGTTTGGTGTATAATATAAATTAGTAAATTAAGGACCGTACATATAAATTTGTAAATATAGGGTTGTTAAAAAAAACCGGAATTTCCTTTTTTATTGATATTCTTTTTATTTATAGGTCGATTTTATTGATGTCGGTTTTGTTTAAAAGATAATTGATCAAGACACACTACTAATCTAATATTTCGCGTTTTGTTTAAAAAACAAAATGGCGGACACATCCAAACTTTATAAAACTTTAAAACTGACTGGAAATTTTTTGTTTCGCACTGTATATGTTTGCGAATCATTTTACGAAAGTTCAGACATTTGTGAATGTAACGAAAGGTCAAACATAGAAATCGGTCAAAAATTGTCTGATGTATGGCTAAATAAAATTAAATTAAAATTCACTATGTAATAACATACTTGTTTTTTTCGAGCCATACATCAGACAATTTTTGACCGATTTCTATGTTTGACCTCTCGTTACATTCACAAATGTCTAAACTTTCGTAAAATAATTCGCAAACATATACAGTGCGAAACAAAAAATTTCCAGTCAGTTTTAAAGTTTGATAAAGTTTGGATGTGTCCGCCATTTTGTTTTTTAAGCAAAATGCGAAATATTAGATAGTAGTGTGTCTTGATCAATTATCTTTTAAACAAAACCGACATCAATAAAATCAACCTATTAACAAAAAAAATATCAATAAAAAAGGAAATTCCGGTTTTTTTTGGACAACCCTGTATAAATTAAGTAGTTGTAAATATTTTGTAAATATAAATTAAGTAGTTGTAAATATATATTAAAATAAACGTTACATTGGTGTCAGGTGTGGGGTAAAAAATAAATATACAGGAAGATGGCGAAGAAACTTTGTGAATTAAAAGTTTCAGAATTCCGAAGAGAGTTGGAGGATTACGAGTTGGACACAAGTGGGACCTAAAAAATGCAATGATTAATAATGGATTGGACCCGGAAACGTTTGAATTCACCGACGAAGCGTCCGCCTCTATAACCTCCTCAATAAAAAATGAATTTTCGTCGATGGAAAGAAAAATGTCTTCGATGGAAAGTAAACTTTCGGCGGACATGGAAAACAAAATGTCTTCGATGGAAAACAAAATGTCGGACATGAAAAACGAAATTTCGAAAGATACGGAAAACAAAATGTCGGGCATGAAAAACAAAATTTCGAAAGACATAAAAAACGAAATGACGGACATGGAAAACGAAATTTCATCCATGGAAAGTAAACTTTCGGCGGATATAGAAAATGAAATTTTGGACATGGAAAGTGAACTTTCGGCAGACATAGAAAATAAAATGTCGGACATGGAAGAAAAGATGAAGAGAATGGAACAAGAAATGAAACAAAAAATCGAAGAAATCGAAAAGAAGACCAGTAATAGTTCGGATATTACAGCTAGGCAAGCCCCTAGCAACGGCAAACTGGCAGAGAAAGTGGAGTTGAAGCCGAAAATAGAAAACCATATCAACAGTCGAGTGAAACTGCCAACTTTCGATGGTAAAACGTCGTGGCCGAACTATCTTAAGCAATTCGAGGCGGCATCAAGGGCGAACAACTGGAGTGAAAAGGAAAAAGCGCTGAATTTAACTCTTGCCCTGAGAGGAGACGCCATGGATATCCTTCAGACCATTCCAGTAGAAGAGACTGAATATTTTGAGCAGCTTAAAAAAAATTAAACATGAGAATTGGCCTAGAACACCATCTGTACCAGTCGCAGCTGAAAAACCGCAAACAAAAACGCGACGAAACTCTGCAAGAATTCGAAGGGGATATTGCGAGGTTAGTACGGTTTGCCTATCCATCGGCACCGGAGAATGTCATGGAATGCTTAGGGGTACAGGCATTCATCGACGGAGTTCGTGACCACGAAATGCAGAGAACTCTACGCTTGGCTCGGCATAAGACACTGGTCGACGTACTCTCTGCAGCCTTGGAGTACGAAGCAGCTACACAGGCTTCCGGACTATACGATAAGGTGAGGTGATGAAAAGCATCTCAAATGAAAAGCCGAAAACTGTGAGATGCCGGAATTGCAGAAAAAGGGGACATGTACGCAGTTCGTGCAAGAGAGCCAAAACTGCTACAAACAAAGACATCCAGCAGGAAAAATAGCAAAGGTCGACCTTCGGAAAACAGATTCGACCCGAAAAAGTTCCAATGACTTCCTGTCTAGAAGACCATGTCCTGCAGAATGCTCCCACTGCAGCAAAACAGAAGCTGAGGAAGCTGCGATTCGAAGAACCACGGTGACCAGCGACGAATGGACACCCGAAGAGTTGGAAGAGGAACAAGAGAACGATCCCGATTTGAAGAAAATCCGACATTGGAAACTGTCGACCTACTTGGCAGGAGATTTCAAGATACTCGCCAACGATGAAATCGTATTTGGCCCAGTGGGACTCGCTAGTTCTGGAAAACGGTTTGCTACAGCGAGTAATCGAGAACGATGAGGGCTCCGAAAGTAAAAGACAGTTGGTGATTCCAAGATCAAGGGTAGTAGCAGTACTGCAGAAATTACACGACAGCCCATCAGGAGGACATCTAGGTGTGAAGAAGACCCTCCAGAGGGTGCGAGAACTGTTTTACTGGATGCACAGTTCCGAAGATGTGAAGGACTGGTGTAAGAAGTGCACTCCTTGTGCCACGGCCAATGGACCGCATGGGAGAAGAAAGGCTCCTATGAAGCAGTACAATGTCGGAACCCCTTTTGAGCGCATTACCCTGGATATTGCCGGACCGTTTCCACCGACAGCAGATGGCAGCAGGTACATTTTGGTGGTTATGGACTATTTCACAAAATGGGTGGAAGCGTATGCCATTCCAAACCAAGAAGCCGCAACTGTTGCCGACGTGCTTGTGAAGGAGTTCATTTGCCGATATGGAGTGCCCCTGGAAATACACAGCGACCAGGGCAGAAACTTCGAAAGCCAGCTGTTCCAGGAAGTTTGTGATAAGCTCGGCATGAAGAAAACGAGAACTACTGCTTTACATCCACAGTCGGGCGGAATGGTAGAGCGTATGAGCAGAACTCTTGGCAAATACTTTTCCAAAGTAGTATCTAATCATCAGCGAGATTGGGACCAGTATCTCTCGCTATTTGCGATGGCCTACAGATCCGCCGTCAATGAGTCTACCGGCCAAACACCAGCAAAAGTTCTGTTTGGACGCGAAATGAGATTACCCTGTGACCTTGAGTTTGGATGCCGACCCGGAGAAGACATTGCTGGTGAAGATTACGTAACCCAGCTGAGAAAACGAATGGACGACATCCACGAGCTGGTTCGATCGAATCTCCAGATCGCTAGCCATTACTATGAAGAAAAGGTACGATACGCAAGCTACAGAAGGAGGTTTCCACGAAGGAGAAAAAGTCTGGCTGCATAACGCAAGAAGACAAAAGGGTTTTTCTCCAAAGTTGCAGAAAGCTTGGGACGGTCCGTACCTTGTAAATAAAAGAATCAACGACGTCATTTATCGCATCACTAGGATCCCAAACGGAAAGCCAAAGGTGGTACTTCGTAATCGATTAGCGCCATTCGAGGGTGACCACGATGAGGAAATAAAACAGCTCCAAGAAGTAGCCGATCCTGCTTTTATAGAGTTCATGGGTGCTTATGGTGGTACCGGAAAAGCAAGATACGGCGTCACCACGGAGAAACGACAAGATCTGCGCACCGTACCGGAGGAATACTCACTGGCAATAAACATCCCTGCCAGCATAACCGATGCGCGTGGACTGCCATCTCTGTTTATAAAGAAGAGTGGCACACGACGTTTAGAAAACCAGTTACCAGTAGGTACCAGGTAAAGCTTTGAAGGTACAAGATGGCTGCTGTTACAATTTCCACTTAGTGACGAGAAACACCTTCGACGAAAGACCAACGTACGAGAATGTCTGGGAAGCTTTACTAAACTTAAGAGAGCATGTGCTTGAACTAAACGTTCATAGGCTAGCCATGCCCAAGATTGAATGTAGGCATTTAGATTGGCGGATAATCCGTAACATGATAGAAGTAATCTTCCGAGACACCGAAGTGCAGGTACTTGTCTGCGGCTATGCACAGGAGGCACAGTCAATGGATAAGACGGTCGCATGTTACTTCCATGCAACTGGAAAATGTAACAAGGGAACCAGTTGCCGATACAGTCATGTCGTTTCAGTTTCCTAGTTAGTTCCAGGAGGAACTGCCTCTTAGGGAGGGGGCAACGTTACGCGAGTGCCCCAGCGAAATTCCCGTATGAGACGACTATGACTGTAAGTAATCGAGAATGAGCTCAGACTGCCATCGACTCACCACTACGAGAACATTCCAGAGACTACGAGCACATTCCAGAGACTACCTAGCGCCGGCGGCCCGAACACCGAG
Source organism: Galerucella nymphaeae (assembly GCA_963978555.1). NCBI lineage: Eukaryota > Metazoa > Arthropoda > Insecta > Coleoptera > Chrysomelidae > Galerucella > Galerucella nymphaeae. The sequence goes on from OZ021713.1 coordinate 9,464,502, forward strand.
AGTTTTCTAGTAATCTACCTTGCCATATAAATACTGAGCATCGCTGCACAGAAGTGTCATCAGATAGTTGCGACATAGTCACATAGATGGACAGCTAGTGCTTATATTGAAGGAAAGCGATCGATAAAGTGTTTACTCAGTGACGTTCATATAAATTAGTGTAGTTAGTTAGTTTAGTATATAATATAAATTAGTAAATTAAGGACCGTGCATATAAATTTGTAAATATAAATTAAGTAGTTGTAAATATAAATTAAAAGAAACGTTTCAATACCAATTACTTATACACATGAACAAGTTTACAAAAAAAATTCCTCACCTATCCTAGAGATTCAACGTACTCTGTTGTGGACTTTTTCTTATTCCTCTCTTTATATTTTCTTTTATAGGTGTTCTATACAAACCAACCAAACTGTAGTACTAGAATTGATACTATGATGTACATCAGGGTCTTCACTTTAAAATCTACAATAAAATTACTTTATTCTCTTGAACTTCTTGTTTCGTCGATCGGCCTCCCATATTTACCATTTGTTTCTAGGATGCCTCCAGTTTACCTCCAATTTATCTCTACCATATGTTTGCAGGATCGCTAAGTATTGTAATGTTGATCTCTAGGTGTTGTATGTTAGGGTCCTTTGTGAGCAGCTCAAATCGTTTTATGAAAACTAAATGATTTACTGGGATGATGTTTTATTGTATAATTTAACTACTTACTACTAATTTAACTAATTATGACTAGGGCTGTACCATTGTCTAATATAAAGAAAGCTGTACTAAAGCCACATATAAATAAACTAAACTATGAACATATCTGAATAATGTGAATGATTGAATACATGTGAGTCTATGTGAATATCCCCATGTATATTTTATCAGCATATACAGTGCGCGCGTAAAGGTTGGAACAAATTCGTTAAAAGCTTGGTATGGTCATTGGGGAAAAAAGCTCAGACACGTCGATTTTTTTTTTCAGTGGCGTATTTTACTTGGTCTGTTTACATTTTTGATGATGTCATCATTGTTCGAGTTATGACGTCATTATCATTTTTTCTAAATGGCAATATCCTCTTTTGATAACACCTTCAAATTTTTTTTTTCATGTTACATAAGAACATATCCAGAAATTAATTCAGGTACACGAAAATACGCATGTTCCTAATTTTCGTTCCGACGGCGGCATGTAAATGAAGAAATCCAACAAATTCCTCATTGATATTAATGCGAATTCACAAAAATAGTGTTACAAACTCAGTAACTCAGAAGTAGGTCCTGTCGCGAACTTGAAATTTTGGCGAATGCGCTGGTTTTATTCCGGAATAATCTCGAAATTCCAAATACTCCGAAGATGGCATGAATTCAAGGAACTTCTAGGACTATATATATCATATCTATACGCTGGTTTCTTAGTGAGTCTAACAGTTCTCAGTATACAGGGAGTGAGCAGATAGTGAATATAAGTGCATAAGTTCATCTTAGTGTATAAGTGTTTCTTCAATAAACCAGTTGTAATTAACCATAGTGAGTGTATAATTTCATCCCACTTTGAAAACTGTTTAAATAAATAAGAAAAACATTACAATCGCTTTCAAATAATTGTTGTATAAATAAGTTATCGATATCATGGCCCGTTTGATCGAAAAGCAATAGATATTTCAATAATGATAGGTTATGGAGGTAAGATCCGTACGCAAGCTTAGGTTTGTAACCTATTCAACAACAAATATCCCTATAAACCTATTACACGTTCAACGGTGAGCAAAGGCGAAGCAAAATTTATAAATTTTAGCAATGTCGGTGATAATTATAAGGAAGGTCATCCAGGCGATCAACAATTGGATGTATTATTATCATTGCAAGAGAATCCTTATAAACCTACTCGTCAAGTTGCATTGGAGCAATCAATGTGTCAAACGTTTGTTTTCAAATGATTAAAAAAATTAGTGGCACGACGATTTCGATCGCAGACAAGAATTTTGTGATTTAATGATGGATTGATGTGATCAAGATCCGCGATTCAAACGGCACTGTGTTTTCTCAGATGAGGCCACCTTCTGCATAAATGATATAGTGAATAGGCAGAATTGTAGCTACTGTGCACCAGAGAACTCTCGCTGGGCGATGAAAGGGCATAGTCAGTATCCACAGAAAGTCAACGTGTGGGCAGGAATAGCTGGTGATACCATTGTGGGATCTTTTTTATTAACGGTTCATTGGACGGTGACAAATATTTGGATTAACTGCAACATCACATAACTTCCGCACTTGCGGCTCTGTACCCCCATCATCTAAATCCTCGGCTACCAGCTATGGTACCAGTAAGATGGAGTGACACTGCATTACGCACATGTACGTGAATTTCTTGGGAAATTGAACCACAATGTTTTTAAATTATTCATTTCAACGGTAGCGTTCAAGATGAATTAAGTAGAAATTAATTTTTTATCCCTATCTGACACAACGAAAAAAATTTGGCAACTAGACAATCAAAAATATTTTGAAGTTCAAGACTGCAAAACTTTGTTATCAAATTTTTATTAGGGTCCATTCATAGTAGATCATATCTCCGGCAAAATGTGAAATATAATAATTCATTTTATGACATTCCAACGATATGATAGTCTACTATGGGATCTTTACGATAAAAAGATGATGACGTTGCAAACAAAAATATTGTGATGTTGCCAAGCTGTAGTTTTTTTCTTTACTTAACGAAAACTAGTAAAGTCGATCTGATATGTTAGATTGACATTTACATTTATGTAACAATAATATTAATAATAATGGATACAAACATCGAATACTATTACTTACGTCCAGTAAGCGGGGAAAACGGGCCCCCATTTCGGCAATCTGGTTCAAAATACCTTAACAAAGATGTTTCTATCTCTTGACATTTACTGTTCAGCTGCTTCGGCATTTTATTAACTACACACTGCAGATTTGCGTAAATAATTAGTTGTGAAAATAACTGTTTTTTTAATCTCAAAGAAACAATGAATTTAAAAGCACCAAAAAAACTTTTAAATATTAGACGATGATCGAATGTCAATAAACGTCAAAACAGACTGGGGAATTTCACCAGTTTATCTGTATGGCATTTGCTGACTTTTGTCACCTCCTTTTCGACATAAAACAAGAATTGCCTATGATCCAGGAGCATCGATAGTGAAAACCCCTTTGAAAATTCACACCTCCCTAAAAGCTAAACCATACCGGGACTAACTTTGTCTATGAGCCCCCAAAGGCTCGGCGTGGGGACTATGATACATGCAAAAACCATCTTGGCTCTCTTTTTTTATTGAGTGAAAATTCCATTATTTTGAAAAATCTGCCAATTTTTTTTCAAATTATCATTTACGTCTGGGATACAGAATATATAACTAATACAAAAGTGATATTCTATTATTTTTATTGTAAAACGTTGTCAATCAACCATTCTTATCAAAATCTTACCAACATTTCTTCTTTCTTTTAATAATTTTGCAGCCTCTATTATTTCCGACATCTTCCATACAGAGTGTATAATAGGGTTCACCTTATTCTCTTTTATTAAAGCGAAAATATCCTGTAACGTGCTTTTCACTTTTTCTGGATCAGTTGCTAAAAGTGTTCCTAAATGTAATCCAGAGATAGCTCTATTACTGACTAAAAGTGAAATTAGAGGAACATTTTCATGATTTTCGGTATTTAAAGTAGGTTTTATTAAAGTCTTTCCATCTTGTAGTAAGTTGTTAGCGCCTGATAAAAAACAATATATTAATCACAAAAAATAGACAACATGAATATTGTATTCCAAGTGCTCTTCAACTAATCTTAAATACGAACATACAATTCTGAAATAATTAATCTTCATCAGTTTATTTATCCACTTAAGAAACTATTCAATTTCTATTGATCTACACCTTGTTGAAATAATGCTAGATAATTAACAGAGCCGTCACTGAAATTAAGCTTGGAATAACGAAACAGAGTGAATTAAATGCTATTCATAAATGTATCCATTCATCCAAACAAACATTTTTCACTGAAGTTTTGAAAATTTGTTTGATAATAAATTAATGCAATTAGCATTGAATGTTTCTAATTGAATAGGAAAAACCAACGTGAACGTTATAGTAGTTTACGTAAGAAGTCCCGAGTGGGCAAATTGCACGGCATATTGTAAAATGTCAAAGTTAGATGTAAGTTATTTTTGTGTTTACTAATGTATTATGTATTTATTTTTTTTAATGTAATTATAATATTCTAGCATTTCTACTTAAAACAAATGTTCACTGACATTAGTTTCTTTTTCAACCTGTATTTTTGATTGTACATTTTAGTTCGTATAAACATTATATTAATGGCCCTTGTCAAAATGTATTCAAAATTCATCATTGGATAGTAAAGCTTTTTCCGTGAGACTCTGATAAATTGTACCCTTAGAAAAACATCAGCGATTGAACCTGAACTACATTCGCATTTTACGGAAAACTAGCATTCCGGTTGTAAAACGACAACAAATGCAGCAATGACTTATCTGAAGTTGATGTTAAAAAATTAGTGATGATATATGACCATGTTCAACAATAACAAGATCATGGTAAGTAAGATAAATTTTTTATTGGCTTTTCAGATCCTGGGTGATTCCTTTCATAGTGAAATCATTTTTAAAACGTTACAGGTAAAATATTATATCGTTGCCGAGATTGGAAAGTTGTGTTGATTGGTCCACAATGCCAACATTTTTTCGTTAATTTTATTTAAATTTACGAACTTGAAGCGTTTATGTGAACATTATGAAAATTAACAAGAATTGGTTATCTCTGATATGTTGAAATAGAGATCACGCAATTATTGTGGAATTGAGAATTATTTCAAAGAAGATTCTTTTGACAGGTTTTCTATATATACATTTAATAATAATATGAGATTTACATAAAATGGCCGCAGAATGTAGGGGATGCAAAGTGATACCGCTGTACACAACAAAGATAATAGATATATAACTTGATTGAAATTAGGCCTGTAAGATAGCCCAGGTTGTTGGAAATGATTCGCATGTTCTTTTGGAAAAGTTAGTTAGTACCTACCAACCAAATGTCTAATACCTCGGCTAATTTCATAAATCTTCCTTACGGAATGAGATTGGACATTTTAATTATACTAGGTACATACATATTTTTTTATCCAAGTCTAGGCTAAACATACCTATTAAAATGATCCTTCCTAGAGGTTTCATACAACCCTGTAAGAACATAAATGTGGGTCCAGACTCATTGGATAAAATGACATCAAATTTTCGATCATTCATATCTTCCATAAACGTTTCATTAGAAATGAAATTGTCTACTCCATTTTTCTTGGCAGATACTTCTTTTATAGTCGAACCTGTACCAGAAACATGTACCCCCTCTATTGTTTTGGATATTTGAACAGCTGCAGATCCGACACCACCTTAAAATCAAGTAAACTCTTATTTTTTAAGACAAATAGTATATCGTATAATTAGTGGAAAAAGCACAATAGAGAGTTATTGTAACCACTTTTTCTTCGTTTTTTAATGAAGGATTCCTTTATTTTGACATTTACACATGCGCATTTGACGTCTTTTATTAAAGGATCTTTAATAAAATAAAGGCAGCCTGTATTCAAATAAAATACAGGATAACTTAACTTTAATTAAAGGATCGTTAATTTTGACGTTTTTGACAATTGAATTGAGAAAAGAAGAAATACTTTCCGAAATTGACAGCGGCAATTAAATTTAACCTTACATTATTGATTTGAGTTCATTTCGTTCCCAATTTCTCCAGTTATTTAATATAAAAAAATGTGCGAAGAACCTAAAAGGTTGCGATTTAACTACCTGTTATGTATTTTCTTCTTTTTTGGAAGAGAAGAAAATATCTTAGTGTTAAATCAGTTACAATAACTATATTTTACATACCCTCATTTTCATCCTTTATTACAGGCTCCTTTAATAAAAGAAACCTTTATTTCTGTTTTACAATAACTCTCTAATATTCCCAAACGACTGTGATAATTACCAGACGAGGAGCGTATCGACGAGTCTGGTATCTCAGGAGTTTGGAAATATGCTTTTCCCACGAATTATACAAACTATTTTTTCTTCGATCGTTGATTTAAATTTGAGAAATTAATTAGAAAATATTCCATTCAAGATGTAGGTAATCAACTAAGTTTAGATAGGTTTCTCTAGGTTCATATTAAAATATAAAATTGGTAACGAGATAAACCAAACAATGAGCCTACAATTACTTAAGGACCACCCTGTGTACAGGTATAGGGTAGCTTTCAAAGATGGAACCAAAGCTATAGTGCTTAAACGGTTCAACATAAAAAACCCAAAGTTTCAGAATTTGAACTAAATAATATATTTGCATATTTCAGCCCAAAAATTATTTTTTTATGAATACGTAATTTTAAGCATGGCCGCCATATCGATTTTTTCAAATAGCAACATAGGCCATGTGATAAACCATTTGAAAGGGTTTAACTCAGATAACAAAAATTCATTACACATGGCGTCTGAGCACAGTTATTAGGTTAGACCTTGTATGATACGATTTTTGACACTTCCTGTTTGTCTGTACCTTTATAAAGTTTGGGTAACAGTAACAATATTTGACGTCTTGTGTCAAATACACAGCTTCCTACGCTCCCTATTAATAATATCCTTTCTGTTGTGTTTAGACCCCATGTATGATACATTTTTTCAATCAGGGTGTTAAACCCTTTCAAATGGTGTATCACATGACCTATGTTGCTATTCAAAAAATACAAAATGGCGGAACTTTTTCAAGTTATTTGAGGATCCTTTCTCAAATTTCGGATAGCTCATTTAGATTTTGAGATATTCGAGGGAAGCATACATTTTTTTAAAGTTAACTATTTATAACTTTCGCAATTTTTGCCGGCTTCAATTATCGAGTCGAACATTTTTTTTATATGCCATTTCCTTAAATCAAAATTTACGGTGTCTCTGTTTTGGAATTAAATGACACTTGTGAACTAATCTACTTGTTGTGATAATCCGATAAATAAACAAATCAATACAACTATCATTCAGTTATTTTCAATAAAATTGTTTCAAGTTCACGGTTTAATTTTAGCAATTAACTGGTTTTAATTATTTGTAAGGACACGTCCATCATTAAACAGCTATTACCAAATTCTTTTGTATCATTATTTCTGTGTTTCAGATGATATATTATTCAATAATATTTTCGAAATTATCAGATTTTAAAATTCACTCACCTGTACATGATAAAATAAGTATTGATTCATTTCTTTTAAGATTTCCTAAATGAATTAAAGAGAAATAAGCTGTTAAGTAGTTGACAAAAATAGCTGCTCCTAATTTTGAGTCAATATAGTCTGGTAGTAGAAAACAATTACTAGGTGACAATCTTAACCTGTCTCGATATAAACCGCCTGTGTAATTATAGCATATTACTCTTTGGCCTACCTGTAAATAAAAAAAAAACATATTTTATAGATCAATCATTTAATATCAAGGATCCGTCAAAACAAACCACTTGGTGGGGCCTGGAATTTAACTTAATGTAAAAATAAGCACAATGACCCGACTAGCCTTTATGGCGAGTGACAGAGGCAAAAAGACGTTTCGACGACGAAGCGACAATGAACTGCAGTTTGGAAAAATTTGTAAAGATTGTAGTAATAGAGTTTTAATAGTATGACATAATGGAAACTTAATTTTTTGTTAAACGTTGAGTGGAAGAATATAAAAAATATTGTCATTTAATTCCACAAAGTAATTAACCAAAATTATAATGCATATGGTACATTACACATTCTAATCCAATTGAACTAAAACCAAGATATGAGACAATAGTAAAAATAAAAGTAATAAATTTCGAATTAACCGAATGAATTTGTGAAGATATATCAATATTAGATGAACAATAACTTTGTCCGATGTTTTTGAATACTACTGAGAAGGAAGCGTAGATATTTAGGTATCTTGACTAAATACCTAAATATGAGGAATAAAATTAATGACAAGAAACAATTCAAAATATTTGCGCTCTGATCATTTAAATAAAGAAAAAAAGGTTATTAACATTTTCCAGGAATATATTCATATTTTTCATTCGGAATAATGCATGAAATCAATACAATAGATGCGATTGTAGATACTATAAACGAGGAACTTGTGAGATTATATAAATGGCTAAGCCAAAATGGACTAAGATTAAATATAGAAAAGACAAAAGTTGTGCTCATTAAAAGTAGATATAATGCTATTCCACTCATTGTGGAATTTTTGTGAATAATGTAAATATACAACAAGTGGAACAACTTGAATACCTAGTTGTTATGGTGGATTAAAATTTAACGTTTTTCAAGCATTCAGAAGACATATAAAAAAAGTGTCGAAAATAATAGGGTGAATCACGACTAACGGGACGGAGGTTTATGGCGAAACGGTAAAAAATTTGAAATGTTTGTCACCTTAGTAGTTCGTACATCCATATAGGCTATATTTTAAAATTATTTTGAAATATACAGGATGTCCCAATAAAGTGTGGCGTATCAAAGTTATATTTTTTCTTATGGAACACCCTATATTTGATTGCCTTTTCTGATTGCACCTAAAAAATAAAGTACTGTTTCATAATGGTTCCCTATACCTAAATACAGAGGGTTCCGAGTTATGCTGGCTTTTTTAAAAATGTGAACATTTCGAGAAAAATTAATAACTCATTGATATAATAAATTCTAGCGAATTTCCTCTCACAGCTCAATAGTCGGATATTCGTAGAATGTATTCCACGATTAAGTACTAAACATCTCTTTGTATGTATGTATGTACCCACATAGGAAATAGACGTCTATAGATGATGGTCCATCTTGTGAAATGGTCTAATGAATATCTAATAGATATCTACGAGGACAAAAATCAGTTGAATACCGATAACCAGCCTAGAAAATGTCTAACTTTGTAGATTCTTCTATAAAAACCGCCTGTGAGATCAATTAATCGGTATTTTCCTTGTAAAACAACAGATCTATTTGAAGTATATAATTTAGAATATTTAGACGTCTGTTGAACAGATCTAATATTCATCTAAAAAACATATAAAATATTTTGGTTTAATCTGGGCCTCACATTAGTAAACAAGTTAGCGACCTTTTAGGTAACACCTCGGGTAACTCACCTTTAAACATTAAGGGATTTATAGTATATTAACCAATTAAAGTATACTTATATAAACAAAAAATGATTCAACGTCTATCATACGCATGTTAGCCGTAATATCGAGCAATGGAGACGCTGCTGCTCGCTATAATGATTTGAAATGGTATAATAGATGTCTAATAGATGACTACAAAAGATAAACTCAGTTAAGAAAATGTGTAATGTTGCAAATAATTCTTCAAAAACCAAGGCAAATCAAATAGTAAACTGTAAGCTGAATTAAATGGTAATATTGTCTCTTGAAATAATAAATAATATATAATTTACAATTATTGTTAGTTACATACCTATCTCTATTATAGGGATTTAATGTACCTTCATCTTATAGATAGATTATTGAAGATTAATTTTTGATCCACGCAATATACCTACCTTACCTATATACTGATCTAATAGACATCTATTTGAGATCTGCGAAAAAAAGTTGGTTTACTTTAGAAACATGCGCATCTAATGGACATCTAAAAGACGTATTAATGAATATGGGTGACTCAATCGATTGAAAAATTAGAATTTCATAGGTAAATTTATTTTTAATGAACTGCAAGCTGAAGAGTATAATTTGTATACCTACCTAGGTATTCTACACAACATACTAAATATAGACAAGTGTGTAGTTGGAAAAATCAATTTATTATAATGATGTAGGGATTTTCCAATGCTGAATTTCTATCCAATAGTAATTAAACGTACCTAATAATATATATCTAATATGTACCTATACTGCCTATCTGCATAATTATAAGTATTGTGTACCTATTCTACACGCATCTAATGGATATATAAAAGACGTATGATAATCAAAAAATTTGCGTTTTCATGTGAGTTACGTGAGTTTATGAAGATAAACCCATAGATGTTCATAGCGAATTATAGGTATTTAAATTTAAATACTCCTCATCAAATTTTAACCGTTATCCTGAATCAACACGGGAACCATGAGGGGAACACCTTTGAACTAGATCAATAGAGAAATAATTTTTTTTCTATGAACTTATCTATGGTGTAAGGTGGTGTAAGCTCTCTATACGACGTTGCCAAAATTATATAATGAAAGTGTAATAAAGTATTTTTTTTTAATAGTTAGTTATCATCTTTTGATCATATTTTTGTTGTGTGTCCCAATACTTCCATAAATTTTAACCATTTAATAGGTATCATAATTCCGATAAAACAACCTATACAGCATTGCTTGGTATTACCATAGTGTCGTTCTAAAATAATTCTGCGTACTTTACTCATATTTGGCAGCGCCGCTTTAACGCAGACCAACTACATAACCTCAATCTAACATAATTTTCCCGGTTTCTGTGATGTGGTCACATGTGGTGTGAATTTGCATTTTATGTATGTGTGTTGGACTGGTTAAAATATTATTTAACTACTATCATCAAAATTGTGAGAAACACCAAAGTTAGGTGGATGTGCTTAGTGTTAATTTTAGTTAGGATTGCTTTATTAGCATTGGCGAACACCAAATAGCTGTAGAGAAGTAAGTATTTAATTATTTTCATAGTTGGATGCATGCTATTTTACAATCAAATTTGTTAAGTATATCCCTGCAGCAGTTTTGATACAACGGCAAATAATTAAGTATAACTATAGAAAATCATTAACATTGAAACTGCATTTTTCGTACTATAGTTTGTGTAATGTAAAAAAATATTTAGAAATTCGGATTCAAATCGGGTTGTTGAACATCAATTTTTTTTAGTTCAAAATAAACAATGAATGATTTGGAAGATGACAGCAAAATCAAATTTCGAATGAAATTTAAGCGAAAACGCAAAGATCTCGTATCAGCCAGACAACTTTTGCGTAGAAAGCAGGAACAACTTGATGAAATAATACTTTCACAATCAAATAATTCTGCTGTATCAGTAGAACAACTGAACTATCAGAGTTCAGATGTACATTGTAATGAATCAGAATACTATGAACAATTGGATTCTTCACAAAATATCACTGAAATAAAAGAAGATTTAATTGATAACAATTTAGAAGAAACAGATGTTTACGGCTTAGTTGATTTGCATACTGTTAACTATGGTACTTTAAATTTTGATTGTCCTTTATGCATTTGTTGTTCTTGTATTATCTGTAACGAGTGTTCTCATGATGCTAACTATGTGGATTGTACTCACTGTGTAAAGTGCATAGATGGTAATGATGATTGGAATATCTATCATGAAGATGAAGATACTAACAATAACAGTAGTGATGAAGTTGTGGAAGAAATAATAAGTGCCGAAGATAAGAAAAATAAATCCATGCAAAGAGATTTAATCACAATTAGTGTTAAACACAATCTTAATCATACAGTTATAGAAGATGTAATGAGCTTCCTGAGAAAATACAAAGTAGGAAAGTTTCCAAAGTGTGCAAGAACTTTAATGAATACCCCATTGTTGTGCACAATCCGTTCAGTACCACCAGGAGATTATTGGCATAATGGTTTAAACAAGTTAATTAAATTGTTTGTTAAAAATACAGAGTGTTCGGAAATAAATATTCAGATCAGCTTTGACAGTATTCCAATAGCCAATTCGTCTGGTGCTAGTTTCAGTCCAATATCATGCCGTTTTAATAATACATTAGATGTGTACCTCATTGGAGTGTACTATGGTAATCAGAAACCAGCTGATATAAATGACCTTTTACAAGATTTCATTAATGAAGTTGTGCCATTATGCCAAAATGGATTTCAGTACAAACAAAAAAATGTGAAAGTTTCATTAACTTCAGTTATCTGTGATGCCCCCGCTAAAGCTGCTCTTTTGAAATTTAAGGGCCATGCTGGTTATTTTAGCTGTACTAAGTGTCATGTTGAAGGAGAGTATATCGAAAGACGAATGTGCTATCCAGATTTAAATGCCCCTTTGCGAGATGGTGGTGAATGCTTAAGTATTCTAAACAAAGTACCATCATTTAATATTGTTGACAGTGTGCCTTTGGACTATATGCACTTGGTTCTCTTGGGTGTTATGCGAAAAATGATTTATATGTGGCTATCTGGCCCATTACATCTAAGGCTTCCTGGTAAGTCAGTTGTGAAAATTTCTACAGCTTTAGAAAATCTTGTGCATTATGTTCCTAGAGAGTTTGTTAGAAAGCCTCGTTCTCTCCAGTACGTGAAACGTTTTAAAGCTACTGAGTATAGACAAATTCTCCTGTATACTGGACCTATTATATTAGTTGATGTTATCCCTACAGATTTATATCAGCATTTCTTGATCTTGCATGTAGCAATAACTATCTTAGCTCATCCCACACATTGTATGTCTCACAATGATTATGCTCATTCTCTGCTGATGTATTTTGTAGAAGCTTTTATTAAACTATATGGACCTCAATTTATAAGTCACAATGTTCATGGACTTATTCATTTGGCAAATGATGTTCAAATATTTAAAGCTGCTCTGGATAACTTTAGTGCTTTTCCTTTCGAAAATTTTTACCAAATCTTGAAAAAATTTGTCCGTAAAGGTGATAAGCCATTACAGCAGTTAGCAAGACGATATGGAGAAATTGAAAGAGCTGCATATACAAAAGAAAGCCTTTTAAGCAATGGAGAAACATACTCATTCCAGGGTTCCCATTCTCAAGGTACAAACATTCTTGAATGTGTACATCCTTATTATAGATGTTGTATTCTGCCCAGTGGAATTTTACTAGATACTGACTCAAGAGCAAACAATACCTGTATTTTAAATGATGGATCTATTGTGATTATCAATCACTTTGCCTACAACACTACAGGCATAAAAATGGCCATTGGAAAGAAATTTGTAATAACAAAGGACCTTTATTCAAAGCCCTGTCAATCTTCCATTTTTCAAATATATTATGTTGAAAATTTGTCAGGAATCTTGGAATCTTGGCCAGTGAAAAATATTGAAAAAAAATGTTTCAGGATACCTTTCCAAAATGGTTTTGGAATAGTCCCTCTGCTACATTATGAAAATTTAGGTAATTTATTTATTTTTTAAATAGTTTATAATATCTTACTTAGTACCAATCTGATATATGTGTAAGAAGGTTAATTTCAGGTGACATGAGATCATACAAATGCAGATATAGAATATAGAAGTTCTGTAAAAAGTAGCAAAAAACTTGTCATAGAGCCTGATAATAAAAAGTTTTCAAAGGGTCAATATTATATACAATCCAAATACTATTATAAAAGTAGACATCAAGTTTGATAACACTAACATTTATATTTTTGCGAGTATTTCTGCCAATAAAATAGCTTAATACTGCAAACAAATATGTGTGACATCCTTTTGTTTACATGCAGGTTACCACATATGTGTGAGGTATTTTAGCATTGTAATTGTAGGGTGTATTAACAATATTCCAGATTGGTTCTTTATGAATTTTATGGAAAAAGTGGATGTCACTGGTCTCAGCGCTCCTATCTTATAGATTATGAATGATTTGGAATGATTGTATTTGATATTAACAGATTCCATACCAAGTTATATATATATATATATATGGTTTCCTCAATCTTGATGTAGTTATTTTGTAGGAATTAAGAAAAATGAGTGAATCAGCAGCCAGCAACAGAAAATTAAAATTTTATGTTGTTGATTTTGCCGAGGGATCCCAAATTGTTCAAGGGTCCTGGTTATCTGATGATTTGTCAGTGTGTTCCTGGCCAACATGGGGGGGGAAGTTGGACCAGGTTCACTATGATAAAAAAATGAGGGCAACATCAAGTCCCCAAGCAGATTGGACAGACTATAATGTCCTTAGGATCAGAGCTAAGGGTGGTAAGTTGAATAATATATATAGTATTACTTTATTAAAAAAACGTTGACAAGCTGTACTGAAAATAGCTAGCATTACTAGCAAAGTATCATAGCAAGTATGTACACAAATATTAATTTTAACTCATTTTTCACTTTATATTTAGATTTAAGTTGAGTTTACATGCACATTTGGTCTCTAATAAATTGGGTTTTCTATATAGATAATTTTGAGTATGTTCGGAAGAAACTAAGGGAAGCTGTGCTATATGAGGAAACAGATTTAAATACAGATGCAACAGATGCCGAGGCTGTGAAACCGAAGCGCAGACGAATAGTTAAATCTATAATTGATGATGAGTCTGATGAAGAACTTTCTTCCATTGTTGATAAGGGTCATGGTGACTTTTTGGAAAAATTAACCAAGAAGAAACTTCCGGAACCCCCAAAGAATAATTTCAAAAGGATTGAGGTATTTTTAATTTGATTTGTTATTAGTACAGTGGAAGAACTTGTTTTTTAAATATACAATATTACTCATTTTTAATGCAACTCGATCATTCACAACTTTTTGAATTATGACAATATATAAATACAACAAAATATTTAGGCATACTTATAATGATAAATGAGCTACCAAAAAATAGTTGATCACTTACTCAACTGTATAATTACACAGTAAATTTCAAATTTCTACGTAATGATAACCAAAATAGTAATTATCATTTTTGTAATTCAGGTATCTCGAGAGGTATCTGCCACAATTCACCACAACAAAAACAAAATAAAAACTTCTACTCAACCATTGACTCCTACTGGAACTTTGAATCCCATCAAAGAATTGAATTCCACTACCTCGACTCCTACTTCAAGGATTAGTAATTCCTCTGTTAGGAATTCAATATGTACATCACCCACAATTGCTGATGTTACTTTCACAAATGACCCTACTACACAGAATGGAGATAAACCTATAGTAGATGAAAAAATTAGTGACATTGCCAAAAAAATGACTGAATTTGGTAAGCTTTTAGATTTGTTATCTTTACAGTAACTTTTCAAGCAATTGCCTGCTATATTATAATATTATACCCTCATGGATAATAATGATTGTGTTTTTATTAGTTTGTTACATTTTTTATGACATGTAAATATGTAATTTTCATTTCAGAATTCCGAGCATTTGTCATTAAAAATTTAATTAATTGTAATCGGCGAATGGCAGTGATACAAAAAGAACTCCATAATTTTAAAGGAACAAATAACAGACATACTGTTCCCAATATAAATCAGCAAGTTCTGAATGATGTCCCAATATATACCACCGATGATATGGCTGAATGGGATCGAAAACTAGCTAACAAGGATTTTTCTGAAAAAGTGGTATGTTTTATTTTTTATAAGTGACTGCTTTTCAATGAAATTTTGTTTTTCATTATACTCTGTAGACCTTATCTCTTGCTCAATTGGGAGGAGAAGATTATGCCAGTTGCACCAGAGCTATTTTGACCAAAGTCATGTCAAATTCATGTGCCGAAATGTATAGCTATTTTGGCTCCAGAGGCAAAAAGATTCCCTTTCATAGCCTAAATTTCAAGGATGTTTTATTTTGTAAGTTTAAAGTTGAAATGTATGTGCTTTAACCCGCACTATTTGCATTTTAAAATATTTTTCTTGATTTTTTTAGCTGCAGTTCGTATGACTTCAGATGGAAAATTATTTAGCTCGGTAACTGATGGACAGTTGGCAGCTGTGGTGAAGGGTTGGCTCAGATTGGCTTCTGGGAGAGCTGGCGGAAGTGGGACTGTTATGAGGTGAGTAATTTGGAGCAGCCAAAAAAGTAAAAACCGTTTATTGAAATTAATAGTTCAATGCTTTATGTCCAACTTTCTAAATGTTTTGAATTCAATGTTTCACGTTTACTATACTTTGTCATTTTTTTTTAGTAAAAGGCGACTGAGAAATATAGACGACACGCCGCGACTGAGAAATATAGACGACACGTCGCGACTGAGAAATATAGACGACACGTCGCGATTGAGAAATATAGACGACACGCCGCGACTGAGAAATATAGACGACACGTCGCGATTAAGAAATATAGACGACACGTCATCGAGTAGTAATGACGTTAACCATAATACATCAGAAGACATTTCGGGACTCGTTGACGAGCTTGAGACATTTGATGAGTAAGTATAAAGCACACACTCGCTAATAGGACAACTAATTGTTCCATGATATTATGGTCTAAACCTTGATCATTTCAAATCTCGTTAGGCTTTACCTTAATTATTATAATCTTTTTTAGGATAAGCGAGAAGACCATTACTGATTCACATTCAGAGGCAGATGATGAGTGAGTATTTATAAAGCGCACCTTGAATTTTATTATCACTCATTGATTTAATTTTTTTTAGATCTTCAAGTCATCACAGTGACCATCAATAGAAATTTAAGAGAAATAAAAATTAGTTTCCAATTTCTGTCTTTTATTGTTAAGAATAATGAGATTCGTTGAATGTAAACTTTCAAACAATTGTTTAGATCGTGAAGATATTTTCCGCATGGTGTGTTGCGAAATAAAAGTTTTTTTTTTCAAATTATCGTGGTTGGGTAAGATAAAAACTTGATTTTAAGCTTTTAACATCCCATAATTTGAAAAATTTGGGTTCTTTTCATCTAATGTAGATGAGTCATTTATTGAAATGTGTAGTAGAGGTGCAATGACTATTAATATACCAAGAATGGATGTTGATGAGATGTCTAAAAGACGTAGTGGTATATCAACGTTACGATATGTCTATTTGACGTTGTAAGTATAGATGTATAATAGACGTCAATATGAGTTGATCTAATGGACGTCGTGAAGTAGACATATAAAAGACATAGCAAAAAAAAGACACTAAGACCTCTAAAAAGTGTCTATAGAAGACATCTTTCAGACATAAAGTCATTAATTTGTAGACGTATGTTCGACAAATATAAAACATCTATTTCCTATATGGGTATATTTGGGGTAACATTCACTGAGACCTAAAAGATCTATTGTGCCCCCTTACTTCTATTTAGTTTCTGAGGAGAGTCTCTGAAACTAGTAGCTCCTTTATGCCCGTATTCACCAAAGTAAAATATCTACAATTAACTTTTAATTGTGGTTAAGCAGCTAATTTCGTATTCACCAATTTTTAAATCAGAGAATTAGTGCTTAAACAAGAAATTAACTTAATCGGCCAAATTTGAGCGGTTTTAAAGATAATCGCCGTTTATTCTGACAGAAGTGAACATAACAATCAAACAATATAACCCAAACCTTCAAATTTATCTTGTCCTTTACAATTTTTGATTTTTCGTTGGTTTATTTTTTTCTGGAACAAGGAAAATATTGAAGATCAGCTGTGTATGACGATGATTTGGACGTTATGGACATTATTGCAGATGACTTCACTAGAAAGAACTAATTATTTTCAAACAATGGATGAATACAACTTTTATGAAAGATTTAGACTGATCAAGCCTATTTGTAATTAGTATGATGACTATACCACCCCAGTAGGGTAGTCCCAAATAAAATACCAAGTAACTTTGAATTAAAAGGTTTTTTTATTTTTTAGTAACAATCCAGTAAGGTTAAATCGATCTTTAAAAATGTAAAGTGTTAGCAATATCTGCCAATACAAGCTAAAACATTCGTATTTTGGGTGGTGACACTGAGAAAATATCCATGTTGCCAAGTTGTAAATCAAAGTTAACCCCTGATTGCTTAATTTTACCAAACATCAATTTGGTGAATAGCAATTTGACTTAAGCAAGATTACTTATTTAATCACAATTACCTAATCATGATTAGAGTTGGTGAATACGGCCATTAGTCCTATTTCCCGGAGTAATTTTAGGATATCTGCAGGCTTCAATGCAGGTAAATGTTCCTCTTCTATCCAGTAATCTCCCAGGTACTGTGCTCTAGGATTCTGGAGTGCTGTGCAGTTGGAAAGTATGTGGATGGAGGTCTCTTCTTCCATGCCACAGTATCTGCATTCTTCTTCCTCCACTAATTTGAGCTTTTTCAGGTACCCATTCAGGCGACAATGTCCCGTTAGGATCCCTGTTAAAACTCTTAGCGCAGTCTTGCTTTGACTTATGCATTCATTTGATCTCCGTAGGTTGTAGTCACCCAGGAGAATCTTTGACTGTCTAAGCCCTACTAGATCTTTCCAATGGTCAGATCTTCTCTTTCTTTCGGCTTCACCTATTTCTTTCAGTATTACATTGGAGCTGATTCCGCAAAAAGGTTCAGGCCCCCAGAAGGGTATTTCCGACCCCCTCTTGCTGCATTGCATAAGATGACAACCATTTCGAGCATCCATTATAGTTATTTTCCAATTTTTGCTTTTAATAATTTGTTGTTCGTTTCGTAGCATTTATGTATTTGCTTTATCAATAATGTGTTTTTGTTTTATTATGTACTCAAATACTTATCGGTAAAAAAGAGTTAGTGTACCTCAGGAACAATAAGTGTGCATATTTATTAGCAGCTTCACTGTTTTTCTTCACAATAGCTTTGTCAAGATATTTAGTATGAAATTTCGAGAGAATTGCAGATGTTTTAAAATCAATTTACTATACAATTTAAGAAAATTGTAAATTGCGCGAAAAGTATAGTACCTAGGTATAGGACACCCTTATATCATTCGAAAGAGGACATTTTTCTGAATATGATGAATTATTGAAATACATGGTGTTCCATTTGAAATAAGCCCGTTATAACACATTTAATGATCTAATAATTCAACTGATAATTCTGAACACCCTGTAAAGAGATGTTTAGTACTCAATCGTGGAATACATTCTACGAATATCCGACTATTGAGCTGTGAGAGGGAATTCGCTAGAATTTATTATATGAATTTTTTTCGAAATGTTCACATTTTTAAAAAAGTCAGCATAACTCGAAACCCTCTGTATTTAGGTATAGGGAACCATTATGAAACAGTACTTTATTTTTTGGGTGCAATCAGAAAATGCAATCAAATATAGGGTGTTCCATAAGAAAAAATATAACTTTGATACGCCACACTTTATTGGGACATCCTGTATATTTCAAAATAATTTTAAAATGTAGCCTATATGGATGTACGAACTACTAAGGTGACAAACATTTCAAATTTTTTACCGTTTCGCCATAAGCCTCCGTCCCGTTAGTCGTGATTCACCCTGTATATTCTTGGATGAATGATTTCTTTCCCTAGCGAATGGACAAAGCAAATAAAATCTATTAAGCAGTTATTCTTAATAACAATGAGAAAGAGACACTACAGCGAAAACAAAATCAAGCTTCGCGACATATTTTGAAATGTAATAGGCTTAATAGTGTGAAAACCATGTTAGAAATGACAGGGATAAGTGTTTCAAAAATCATATTCTTAAATACAATGAACTTAATACATAAAATGGAACACAGTTTATATCCAGAACATTTGTCAAAAAATACACAATTTATATCTGTTGTACATGATTATCAGATGAGATCTAGAGACGACTTCTATGTACCCACGGCTACAAATTGTTATAGTCCGAATGATGTTTTTCATAATGGACTTGTACAATATAATAGCAAAAGATGTTTAGATAAAATAAGCAGTGTTTGCAAAACATTTGAATTCACTTTATTCTATCATATGTAATATTTATTGTTAGCACGCGCTATTATCAATAAATTATCAAATTATCCAATTCAACACTGAAATTCAAGTGGGCAAGTGAAAATTACTAAAAAATTATTTAGGGCATCGCATCACACAGGCGTTAAACCCAATCCTAATATGTTAAAGCAGTTTCAGAATTTTTAATTCCAAAAGTCCTTAGGAACATAAAACCTTTTTGGAGACTGGATGCTATCGGCTGTATTGAAAATTTCAGTAAACTCAATAATAATAATAAAAAGTTATTCTGTATAGTTTTTACATTTGTCAAGTAATTCAGTGTTCTTAAAGTCTATACTATGTCCAGTCTTATGGGCATGTTGGGCTAATGCACATCGATTCACATATCGTTTGTAATCACTTCTATGTGAAGTTATATGGTCTTTTAGGTGTCTTGCAGTGTTTTATGTAATTTTGTTCACAATCTTTACAAGGAATTTTGTATATAATATTAAGATGTTGTTATCAGTATTTATAGGTACTAGTGATGTAGAAGTGCTGAACAAACTATTTTTGACTAAACTGTTTGGATATGAATTCTCTTTAAATAAATTGAATAAGATATTAAGATTTTTATTATGAAATGAACTATCAAAATTTTTCAACACTCTACTGTTCATGTGTTTGACCAAATTTACTTTCATTTAAAATGACATTTCTAAGATTTGTCAATTCATATTAGTCATAGTAGCCTATTCATATCTAGTTAAACCTATCTAGTATCGGCAACGAACTACTTTCATATAAAGTTACAGAAATGGGGTTCTATGATGACATCAGAGGAAGATATGGAGAAGAATCTGTGAAAAAGTTTAAAAATTGGACAAAAACAAATAATAAATTAGCAAGATAGATCAATAGAAGAATTTTCCTCTTAAAATGTAGACACATAGGTATCATTCCTAACCACATAAAAAATGCTATAAAACCAATAAATAAACTTCTAGTAAGACAAGAAATCAATATTAACAAGAATGATAAATATAATAACAGGTTAGGTTTTAAACTTTTAAATATATACTTTATTTAAAAACCAGGAGTGATTTCAATTTGAGTTGGCAATTCTGTAGACCTCTGATTGGTCAGTTTCCGCCCAGGTTCACACAACACTTTTTAACATTGACATCTCGTGATAGTTGACAGTTCTGTCATATAAATTATATTGTTCTCATCATTGTTTTAGTTTCCTAGTTATTTCATCATTTTTACTCAGTTTCCACTCTATTACGCTAAAACAGTTCTTTTCAGAACTCATAATAACTTCCAAATTAAGAGTAGTATTAAATGCAAATCATTTTTCTTACAGGAGTAGCAAAGTCAACTGTTTAACGAACATTGAAAGAATACCGTAGTAGTGGAACAATTACCAGCCCAAAAAATATTAGTGGAAGACCGTAACTTCTTAAAAATTTCGATGAAGAGTATAAAAATTCAGTTCAAAGAGTAGTTCATAGTTTTTTTTTTGTAAACGAGTTACCTACAGTTGATAAAATTTTACAAGATTTGAAGAAACGCTCAGATTTGTTACAATTGTCCCGATCATCTTTATATACTTTCTTAAAACAAATTAACTTCAAGTAAGTGTATAACTTTGAAGAGTCAAATGTACTGTTTATTATCATATAATATATTTTTAGATATTTGAAGAGAAATCGGAAAAGTGTGTTGATATATGTCGATGGCGATGACGATATATGTCGATGGAGGTTGAACTATTTAAGATCCATGAAACAATATAGAGAAGAAAACAGGCCAATCTTTTACTTGGATGAAACTTGGACTAATGAAGATTTTACTAAGGGAAAAACATGGGTGGACCAGAGTGTAATAGTAGTCGTCAGGCGTTTAACGAAGGTTTATCCACCGGCCTGAGAACTCCTACAGGAAAGGAGAGACGCCTTATAATTTTACATGCTGGTTCTGAAGAAGGTTTCGTAGAAAATGCATTACTAGTTTTTGAAGGCAAAAAAATGGAAGATTACCATGACGAAATGAACTCAGAAGTATTTGAGAATTGGTTCAGTTAATTTTTGACAAAATTACCAGATAATGCTGTGATTGTGATGGATAATGCATCATATCATAGCCGAAGAGTTGTAAAGATTCCTTCCTCGTCATCAAGAAAAGCTGAAATGCAAGAATGGTTAGAAAGTAAAAATATCCAATTTGATGTAAATTTGAGAAGGTGTGAACTCTTATACCTAATTTGACAACATAAAGATAACCATAATTTGTATGTTGTCGATGAAATGGCAAAAGAATCTAACAAAGTTTGTTGTTTTAATTATCAAAATAACATTTAATTATTTAATACATTGTGCGCCATCTGTTGTAGCTTGGGTAAATGCTAAGCAAACAGTATTGCTTTCTGTAATTAAGTACCTATCTAAACTTATTTATTCATGTTGTCTCCATTTACAATAAAGTCAGTCTGTTTTCAATCCTTCAACCAACCACGTGTTTTTACTCTTCCATTCCAACAGGTTATGGGCCCAGCCGCCCAGTAAAAAGTAGTGAAAAAAGTTTTTTCTATTTTGAATTGTTTGTGTTGGTGAAGTTAATAATTATTAAAATGGCTATTAATTATATGTCCAGTGTGCCGAAAGTCTTAGGCAGAGAAAATTATGATGACTGGTCATTCGCTGTCGAGAATTTTCTAGTCTTGGAAGGGTTATCGGAATGCATTGATGGATCAGAAACAAATACAGAAAAAATCGCAAAAGCCAAAGCCAAGTTAGTGTTAACGCTAGATGCCTCATTATTTGTTCACGTAAAAGTAGCAAAGACGGCCAAAGAGTTATGGGATAAACTTCGATCGATGTACGACGATTCGGGATTTACGAGAAAAATTTATCTGTTGCGGGCGTTAATATCTTTAAGACTTGACAATTGTGATTCCATGAGTTCATACGTAACTCAAGTGATTGAAACGGCTCAGAAATTAAGACGAACGGGTTTTTCAATTGACGATAATTGGGTGGGGTCGTTACTTTTGGCGGGATTGCCAGAAAAATATGCTCCCATGATTATGGCGATTGAGCACTCAGGTATCGCCATCACTAGTGATTCGATCAAAACAAAACTACTCGATATGCAGAGTGATGTCAGTGGCGGCAGTGGAAAATCGGGTAGCGCGTTCGCGGTCAAGCAAAAGTTTTTTAATTATCGCCGAGATGGTAGTACTAATTCTAAAACTGTCAAAAACAAAACTTCAACAGTCACCTGTTTCAAATGTAAACAAATCGGTCACTGTATGAACAAGTGCCCTAATTATACCAATAAAAAAGAAACAATTGATATAAATAAACAAATTAAAAGTAATAATAATACTAATGCTTTTAGTGCTGTATTTATGAGTGGACAGTTTAATTCAAGTGATTGGTATGTTGATTCAGGAGCCAGTTTTCATATTACTGCAAGAAAGGACTGGTTGAATGTTTTTCAAGAAATTGAAGAAGGTGTAAAGGACATCACCATTGCTGACAAAACAAAAATACCGATATTGGGTTCAGGAAACATTGATATAAAAACCATTGTAGATGATCAGATGCATGACATAGAAATAAAAGATGTTTTATTTGTCCCTGATATAACAACCAACTTGTTATCAGTTAGCCAGTTAATTAAAAAAGGCAATAACGTACAATTTCATGATAATTGCTGTAAGATTTTTAATCGCAAGAATGAATTGGTTGCTGTAGCTGAAGCAGTAGATAATGTATATAGGCTGGTTTACGAAAGAGAGTTACATATACTAGCAGCTAGATCAGTAACAACAGATGTTTGGCACCGTCGATTTGCTCATATCAACTATAATGATTTACGGTCCATGCAAAATGGTTCAGTTGAAGGCATGACCACAAACGGCAGATTGAGTAATCCTGAGACATGTGAAGTTTGCTGCGAAGGTAAACAATCTAGATTACCATTCAAATCAAATTATAATAGAGCGACCTCCTGTCTGGAAGTTATTCATGCTGATTTGTGCGGGCCCATGGAAGAAAAATCAATAGGTGACTCAAGATATTTCTTACTGTTAGAAGATGACTTCAGTCGGATGTCTTTTGTCTACTTTTTAAAAACCAAAGATCAAACATTGGATTTCTTTAAGGAATTTAAAAATTTCACAGAAAATCATCTAAATTGCAAAATTAAAACTCTAAGGACCGATAATGGAGGCGAATTTTGCAGTGATTTATTTGAAAAATTCCTTAAAAATCATGGTATTGTACACCAAAAAACCAATCCTTTTTCACCACAACAGAATGGTATGTGTGAACGAATGAATCGCACTATTGTGGAGAAAGCTCGATGCTTGTTGTTTGAAGCTAATTTGGATAAACGTTTTTGGGCGGAAGCAGTGAACACTGCTGTGTATTTAAGGAACCGCTGCATTGCTAAAGGTTTGGAAAAGAAAACTCCCTATGAGCTGTGGAACAATAAGAAACCCAACGTCAATCATATCAGAATATTTGGTAGTGAGGTCATGGTTTATGTTCCTAAAGAAAAAAGGCGTAAGTGGGATAAAAAGGCAATAAAAATGATTTTAGTCGGATTCAGTGAAAATATAAAAGGATACAGAGTATACAACCCCATTAATAATACTGTGACAACAAGTAGGGATGTTGTGATTAATGAAAAAATTGCAAAAAATTTAGAAATCATAATTAGCAGCTCAAATGAAATGGAAAATACAGATTCAGTGGGGGATAACAAAACTGAAGAAAAAAAGGAGACAGAAAGTGTACTTGAACAAAGCCAAGAAAATGTTGCTGACATTTTTTTTGAGAATCAAGATGATATTGATTTAGACAACTCTACAAGCGACGAAGAATTTGTTGCAGCATATGAAGAGCTTGATGTCCCGAGAAGATCAGAAAGACAAAGAGTATTGAAAAAGTTTGATGATTATGTCACATATATGTGCTTCGATGAAAGTCAACTTAATGTAGGTGTCCCAACATGTGTGTCAGAAGCATTAGCACGACCTGATGCAGATAAGTGGTATGCAGCCATGCTGGATGAAATGGATTCCTTCAGAGAAAATGACACATGGGAACTCACTGATCTACCTAGAAATGCAACATTAGTTGAGTGCAAGTGGGTGTATAAAACAAAGTCTAACAGTGATAATAGTGTTAATTATCGCGCTCGTCTAGTGGCTAAAGGATATGCGCAAAAGGAAGGTATTGATTACCAGGAGACTTTTGCACCAGTAGTAAGGTTTTCAACACTTAGATTACTTATATCATTAGCTGTAAAATTGAATTTAAAAATTGATCATTTAGATGTTAAAACGGCCTTCTTAAATGGTTTCTTAGATACAAATGTTTATATGCGTCAACCAGAAGGTTTTTTTATAAAAGGTTTAGAAAATAAGGTTTGCAAACTTAAAAAAGCTGTTTACGGTCTCAAGCAATCATCTCGTGCATGGTATCAGAGAGTAGATGATGTTTTACTTGGTTTAGATTATGTAAAGTCAAAATATGAACCTTGTTTATATATTAAGAAAACGAATAATCTACTTACTGTCGTTGCCCTGTATGTGGACGACTTCTTTATTTTTTCAAACGATTTAAATAATACTGATCTTTTAAAACAGCAGTTAAGTTCTAGTTTTAAAATAAAAGATCTTGGAGAGGCTAAACAATGTTTAGGTGTTCGAATTAGATATAGCAAAGATAAAAATTGTATAATTTTAGATCAGCAGGCTTATATAGAACATATTTTGGATAAATTTAATATGTCAGACTGTAAAAGTGTGAGTACTCCTATAGATAGCACTCAGGCCTTTGACATAAATGAGCATAAGGGTACAAGTGGTAAAAATGTTCCTTATCAAAGACTTATTGAAAGTTTAATGTATCTGGCAGTCCTAACTCGTCCAGATATAGCGTTTTCAGTCAGTTTCTTAAGTCAATTTAATAATAATTATACTGATTTTCATTTTAAATGTGCTAAGAGAGTTTCAAGATACTTGCAGGGTTCAAAAAATTATGCATTATTTTTTACAAAGGAAGGTAATGATAAAATTGAGGGTTATACTGACGCAGATTGGGCTTCCAATAAATTAGATAGAAAATCATATACAGGTTTTGTGTTTAAACTTTCAGGTGGAGCTATTTCCTGGAAGAGCAATAAACAAAAAACTGTAGCTCTATCCAGTACAGAGGCGGAATATGTAGCTCTAAGCGATGCAGCAAAAGAAGCTATATATCTCCGTAACCTATTTTTTTAACTAACTGGAAAATTGGACTGCATAAACATATTCAATGACAATCAAAGTGCTCAGAAATTAGCAGCCAACCCAATTTTCCATGAACGTTCCAAGCATATTGATGTAAGGCATCATTTCATAAGAGAAGTGGTTGCCAAAAATTTTATTAAACTAGATTATCTTTCAACAGCTGAAATGCCAGCAGATGTTTTAACAAAAGGATTACAAAATGTGAAACATGCCAAATTTATTAGTGAACTGGGTTTAAAAATGTTCTGTTAAAAGTTTTTTTATTTTGATAAAGTGGGGGTGTTGTTTTTATTATCAAAATAACATTTAATTATTTAATACATTGTGCGCCATCTGTTGTAGCTTGGGTAAATGCTAAGCAAACAGTATTGCTTTCTGTAATTAAGTACCTATCTAAACTTATTTGTTCATGTTGTCTCTATTTACAATAAAGTCAGTCTGTTTTCAATCCTTCAACCAACCACGTGTTTTTACTCTTCCATTCCAACAAAGTTGTATTACGGCTGCCACCATACCATTGTGAGTTAAATCCAATTGAATTGATATGGGCATAAATAAAAATTGAGGTGGCCGCTAAAAACACAACTTTTAAGTTGGCAGATGTCAAAGACCTGTTATTGAGTGCAGTTGAAAATGTAACTCTTACAAATTGAGAGAAATGTATACAACATGTCATTAAGGAAGAGCAAAAAATGAGCCTTTAATATCTGCCAACACTGGAAGCTCAGACGTAGCAGAATCTTCTGATACTGATAATTAAATTTTTTTACCTACGACCCCCCCTGTAATCAGTCAATAACACACAGTCGGCGCTAATGTAATGACGTCTATTACGCACGGTGAAAAAAACGCACAGCTGTAAAGTAAATCGCACGGCTTCCCTAGCCAACATCTTAGCAACTGTCAATAGACGTCGCCATTTTATTCAAAAATATGAGATAAGCCGTCAAAACATCAAACTTAAGTAGGCCGCAATAGTGATTTGCGTACGAACTGTCAAGAAACTTTCAAAACACTTTTTTATTATCCTTATAACTTATAACTGGTTTGTGTATTTTGTGGAAAGTTTTATTCAATTAAAAAATGTCGAGTGAAAGTGAGATGGACTTAATATTATCACGGATATCGCAGAAATAGCCAAATATTGTTGATGTTGTTCAAGTATTATCAATAATAAGAGTATAAATACAAGTAGAAGTAGGTCGTAGGGAAAGTATAGTACGTAACTCGTACTTCACCCAATCATGTCAATATTACAGTGATTCATAACATGAGCTACTTTCACGTGGCTATGGACACATATTGATTCATTTTATTTTGAAGTTTCTAATATTTGATATTTTTCGAAATGTCACAATTTGGTTGTAATACTGAAGAAAATATTAGTGAACTCACAAATTTCTTGAGCTTGTTACAAAAGAAAATCTTGAATTAAAAGTTATATTCAAATATGCTTGTGTGTAAATATTCAAATTCCAGTTATTTAGCATGAAAATTCAGGTTTTGTGATTAAAATGCACTGACATCAAGTATTTCTCAGTGAATGTAAGAGTGAGTTAGCATTTATAAAATTACAATAAAAATGGCAAATTTATTTAGTTGTGAAAAAAATAGAGTGTGTTAATTGAAAATAAGAAAAAAGTTTCCTATATGGTTCCTGCTTAAGTACAGACATTGTATATTTCTACTATTATTTTTGTTAAGATACATATAAACAATGAATAAGGTTTTATACATAACATTTATCATTGAATTTGTATTGTGTACAACTCTGGAATATACATAAGGCATATTCCATAGATTTTTAACACGACTATTTCGGAACACACCCTTTAGTAACTAATCTGGTAACTTTTAGTGGTGTGAGTGAGGCTTTTCAAATCACTCCTCCTGGTTTTCAAATGAAGTATAGAAATTAATAATTTTTATTCAATTATTCATAATCTTAAAAACGATATGATAAAATTAAAATCATCTATTATTCATTCAACTTCTGATCTAGTTTTCAATAAATTCAACCACAGACCAAATATTAGTTATAGGTAATAAATTACTCCGTAACATTAAACATAAAAATGTAAAAAAATTAACGTCACTTAGTAATAATATGATCAAAGAATGTCTAATAACACAATCTAATTGGGTGAAAAGTCTGTCTAATAACACAATCTAATTGGGTGAAAAGTCTTTCTAATGTAGACATTCCTGATGATATTACTAAATTCACTTGGACCTAAATTTTCTATAGAATCACATTTAGGTTCAGACATTCCAGTAAAATCATTTTTAGCAGATGTTGAAAATACACTTAATACCATTGTGATACAAACATTCGATCTATCACTACAGCAAGAATAACTAATTATGTACATTCAACGTTAAGGAAAACGCAACGCTCTTTCTTTCGTTCTTTACTATCCAAAACTAAAATTTTTTTGAAAGAACACCCCAAATTAGTTGTAACAAGGTATGATAAAGGTGATATTACTGTGATAATGTATAAAGAAGAATATACAAGATTATCATTAAATCTGATTGAAAATAATAACTTTTATACAAGAATTAACTCTAATCCCACTTCATCATTACAAACATCTTGTAACAAACTTATTAAGAAATTTCTCTTGCCAATTTGGACTCTGACACGATCACCTTCGTTTAAAGTTTGTGGAGATGTTGTGCATTTGTCTGCATAGGTTTTTTGCTTACTTCTAGCTTGCAATAGATTCTCCGGCACGTTATAGATGACTTTAGGAGTGAGTTGTTTCTCGGAGGTAGGAATTAGTGTTCTTGTAGCTCTACTCATGAGGCGTTGAGCAGGAGAGCCTAGTTGTTCAGTGTGAGGAATATTGCGAAAGTTTAATAATGCAAGCTGTACATCAGAGTTATCAAGTTCACATTTTCTTAAAATCGATTTAGCAATCGCAACGCTTTTCTCTGCCAAGCCATTTGCACGGGGGAATTTTGGACTTGAAGTCGAATGAATAAATCCCCAGTTTCTTCTGAAGTTTTTGAACTCGCGTGAACTAAATTGAGGTCCATTATCCGATTCCAACTCTTCTGGAATACCATGCACTGCAAACCAATTTTTTAAATGTTTGATGATTTCACCGGAGGTTTGGTCATGTAGCATTTTAAAATCGAAAAAACCGGAATAACTGTCAGTAATAATGACATATTCGTTATTGGAAAATGAGAATAGGTCACTGGCGACTATTTGCCCCGGTAGTTTCGGAATTTGTTTTGTAATTATTGGTTGTTTCGGGTTACTGTGTTGATTTCGTTGGCAAATTCCACACCGTTCTACGAAGTTGACAATGTCTTTGTGCATTCCTTGCCAATACAACAATTGCCTGGCGCGTTTCAAGCTACTTTGAATTCCAAAGTGGCCAATGTGTATTTGCTTCAACATTTCTTTGATTTTTGACTTTGGTACAATAACCCTGTCATTTTTCATGATTAATCCCTTATAAACTGAAAGTTCTTTTTTAAAATTGAAGTAGTGACGAATATTTCTGGGTAACTCTTTGATGTTATCGGGCCAACCATGCATAATAAATTTTTTAAGAGTTTGTAGTTCTTCATCTTCTTCAGTAGCTCGAATAGTTCCAGTTTGTGCTGCATCTGACATGGCTAATGCTATCACTAGTTCAGTCTCATCGTCTTCATTCGCAAGTGTTTCTTGTGAATTATCACAGTCTCGACTTAAAGCATCTGCTATTGGAATATCACAGCCTTTTATGTATTTGACATCTGGAGCATATTGTGTAACTTCCAGTAGAATCTTTTGTAGTCTAGGAGGAGCGGTTGGTATTGGCTTCTTGAAAATCGTCTCCAACGGTTTATGATCTGTTTCGATGTATAACTTCTTGCCATAAACATATTCGTGGAATTTTTGACCCCCGAATTTAATAGCGAGTGCTTCTTTTTCGATTTGTGGGTAGTTTTGTTGTGCAGACGTCAGCGCTCTTGAAGCATAGGCTACGGGCTGATTATCTTGCAATAAAACTGCACCTAAACAAGTGGAACTTGCATCAACTGACAAAGTAACATCTTTGTTAACATCATAAAATTTCAAAACTGGCGGTGTTGTTAACAACTTCTTGATTTTCTTCACTGCAGATTCTTGTTCAGGACCACAATACCAATCAACTTCTTTTTTCAGCAATTCTCTTAACGGCTGTGTAATTTCAGATAGGTTTGGTATAAATTCAATCAGGTATGTTACCATACCCAATAATCTTTGGAGCTGCTTCTTATTTTCTGGAGTTTTCATTGATTTAATTGCGGCCGTTTTTTCAGGATCAATTTTGAGACCATTTTCTGTTATCACGTGTCCCAAAAAATTTACCTGATTCACCTCGAATTTACACTTTTCTGGATTTAATTTCAGTCCAACATTTCTTATGGTCTTTAATACTTTTTCTTGAATACTACGCAGTTCTTCTTTGGTATTTGCATAAATTAATACATCGTCCATGGAGCATTCGACTTTAGGTAAATTTTGTAGGAGATCAGTCATAACTTTCTGAAAGACTTCTGGTGCTGAAGCTAATCCAAAAGGAAGTCTCTTGCAGCAATACCTGCCCCATGGTGTAGCAAACGTTAGGTATTTTTCAGTTCGTTCTGTAACTCTTATTTGCCAGAACCCTCTTTTACAATCCAGCAATGTGAAATATTTTGCACCGTTTAGTTTAGCTGCGATCTCTTCAAGTGTTTTTAGTGGGAATCTTCTTCGTAATATGTTTTTGTTGACGTCGGTTGGATCAATGCATAGTCTGATTTTGTTTTTCTTCTTGACGATAACCATTGGACTGACAACTGGTGTTGGCTCACTTATTGGCGCGATTACACCCATTCTAACCATAGTATCCAATTCTTTCTTCACATCATCATAAAGTGCATGTGGAATTTTTCTTGGAGCTCTAATATTAAAAGTAGGATTCTCGATTAAATCAATGTCATAATCATAATTTTTCAAGCAACCAAGACCCTTGAAAAAATTATGATTAGATTCAGTTGTAATGTTTTGAATGCGTTGGATTAAACCCAGCTTTGTTGCAGTTTTTCTTCCTAAGATTGATGGTACTTTTCTATCAACTATCTTGAAGTTAATGTTTGATGTTTGGTCTTTAATCTTACATTGTAGAGTAACTTCTCCCATAACATCAAGTTTATTCTCACCAAATCCGACGAGTCTTCTCACTTTAGAAGGTTTGAGGTCTTCATTCAAAGTTTTTATTATATTCCATGGAAGAACGTTACAGTCAGCACAAGAATCTAAGTAGATAGCGAATTTTCTGCCTTTGACTTCGACAATTTCAGTCCATCTTTCTTCTTCAGCTTCTGTATTCACTGAATGGATGAAAAGTTCATGTTCTTCGTCGCTGCTTGATTCGTCTTGAATAACGTGCACATTTTTCTGTTTATTATTGACGTTAGATTTGGATTTTGACCAGCAGTTTGATGAAAAATGTCCTTGTTTATGGCATTGTTCACACGTATTTTTGAATGCTGGGCAACTTTTACGCCTATGCTTCGTGCCGCACCTTTTACAGTTGAATTCTTCCGTGTCTTTGCGATGATCAGTTTTAAATTTAGCTGCTCTACTTTCAGTCTTCACTTTATGCACCTCAGCTTCATCTTGCACCTTCATTTCAGCCAGCTGCTTTGTAGCTTGTTCACTATCTCTGCATATGGTCAAGCATCTGTTCAAAGTTAGATTTTCTTCTGCCAATAATTTTTCTCTAACCTTTTCAGAACGAATTCCTATGATCACCTTGTCCATTACGAGACTATCGTGAAGTACATCAAACTCACAAGTCTTCGCGAAATTTTTTATTTTCGTTAGAAATTCATCAAACGTTTCACCTTGCTCTTGACTGGCTTTATTGAATATGTATCGCTCAAAACATAAATTTGTTTTTGGTATGAAATGAGAGTTAAATTTTTTTTTCAAGGTCGTAATATTCTTACTTTGCTCTACCGTTAGATTAAAGCTATTATAGACTGGAACAGCATCTGGGCCAATAACTGCCATAAATGTCGCTGCCTGGATCGCTGCTGCTTTTTTCTCTAACTGGGTTGCGATTGAATACCACTCGAATTGTTGGAGCCATTGTTTCCATGCTGTGGACAAGTTTTCGGCATTGAAGTTAAACGCTTTTGGTGGTCTTATTCCCGATACGCTCTCTTCTGACAACAAGTTAAACTTGAAGCCACGATTTCACCTGACACCATGTAACGTTGTTATTATGTTAAACGTTAGCGTTTATTTTAATTAAAACTACGGATCATTTTTGGTTGTAGTTTTACTAAAACTTATATTATATTTTTGTAACTACTGACTTTAATAATTGTCACATTGACGGTTCAGCTCATCTCAGTGGTCGTGTAGTAACCGTAACTATATATAAATAACTATGGTTCATACAACAGCCTTTTTGGTGTGCGTCATCGTTTGTTAATGTCTTTCTAACACATTACGTGGAAAGAAATGCAAAAAAAGTCAGGTCTTTGATTAATCCTAATCAAAATATCGCAATAATGAACCGTTCAAATTTATCACAAACGTCAATCCTAATCATTGACTTACCAAAATTTGATTGGTTGATGTTCAGATTAAGCGTAAGCGCGACCTATATCAATCGGGAGAAATTTCTTTATTTAAAATAGGCATGCAGATATACCTTTCGTATTGTCAATATGTCTGACATCTTTTTCTACTGTCCCACTGACAGTTCTTGTCAGGTCTGTACTTTGTTGTTCACGGTCAATTATTATTTATGAAAAGTTAATATGAATATTATTGTTATATTTATTCGAATAATACAAAAATATGCCTAGAAAAAACACGGAAAAACATTAGCATTTTGAAACTCAAGTATTTTCAGTTTAGAAAAAGAAGCTGGTAACTATTCATTTCATAGCCTTGTCGAAATTTGCTGAATGCGATCCTGATGATTTTATTTATCAAATTCAGGGTTCGATATGTGTCAAAATGGCAAATAAAATAAACGACATACCCAAAACCCGAATATACGTCACAAACGATGACGCACACCAAAAAGGCTGTTGTATGAACTATATAAATATCTATGTTACAGCGTTCATCCCAACAAAGTTGATCAGGTAGCGATTTTTAGAGTGATCCATCAGTTTGTAATTCTGCTGAACGTGCTAATAAAACCATATTTGTCAATTGAGTTAACTGTATAAACCCTCACTTCGTGGAATCTACTCATCATATGGTTTAAATGAAACTAACTGTTTCTAAATGACTCCACAATATATTTGAAAAAAATGTGTAAATTGAAAGTAAATTGACAATTGTTTCGATAAATAGGTATATCATCGTCAGAATGACAGAAGTTACTTTTGACATGATGTATACTTGATATATATTTGGCTAGTCCAAATAGTGCCTATCTGGTGATTGACTTAATATATATGAATAGAAAAAAGAAGAATTTTCAAATAGTAGCTTTGATATTATTAGCCCTATGGGGATATTCTGGATATCTTTGTCCCATTTAAGATCAGTATAACTGTGCAATGATATAGGAAACCAGGAAAACTATATCTGCTGATCTTTACAATTATTACTTAAGAAGACAGTTTAATAATGGAGAACTTCCTAGATTCAGCTGTTCATTGAGGACTTCATATTGTGGGTCTGCTAAGTGTCTTCTAATTTCTAATTCTTCAAGGAAGTCCAGTTCTTGCTTCCTATCACAAACATGTAGTATTTCTGGTTCTGTGTTAGGTGTTACTGAATGTTTAGTGTCAAGTAGGTGTTTTGCATAATGTGATTTATCTGGTTGTTTTAATCTGTATGCTCGTATGTGTTCACTGTACCTAATTTCAAAATTACGAATGGTTTGACCAAGATATACAGCATTACAATCCGGACATTTAAGTTTGTATATCCCAGATTTTCTTAATGGGGTTATTTTTGTTTTTACATTTAGCAAACTTCTACCTACATTGTTTTCTGTTTTAAAAGAAATTGTTGTATTTGTTGCTGAAGATATTATCTTTGAAATATTATTGGAAATATTACCAGCATAAGTGATGGTTTTGTAATTTGTTACTTCTTTAGTTTGTTTAGGAAATATTAGTTGTAACGCCATCTTTTTCTCTTTTTTATTAAGTAATTTATTTATTAAATGTAAAGGATAACCATTGGATGTGGCTATTTGTTTAATTGTATTAATTTCTCTATCAAAATTAAATTTGTTCATAGGAACCGAAAATGCTCTATGAATCATCGAATTGTATGCTGCTAGTTTATGTGACATGGGGTGGTTGGAATCATATGGTATAGTCACATCAGTATGTGTTGGTTTTCTGTAAATTGAAAAGTCCAGTACATTATTGACTTTTTGAATTTTTAAATCAAGAAAATTAATTGAGTTATTTTCTTCAACTTCTAGTGTGAATTTAATTTTTGGGTGTAAATTATTAATATAATTGAAAAACATATTTAATTGTCGTTCACTACCTACAAAACACGTTAATATGTCATCCACATACCTATACCAAAATAAAATATTTTTTGAAATATCACATTCAAAGATCTTTCTTTCCAAACTGTCCATAAAAATGTTTGCCAAAATTGGTGATATAGGGCTTCCCATTGGTAAACCTTCATTTTGAATATATACCTTATTATCAAAAGTGAAATAGTTCTGATTAATACAAACATCAAATAAATTAAGTATGTCTGATATTATTCCCGGATGGATGTTTCATTCGATGATTCATAGAGCATTTTCGGTTCCTATGAACAAATTTAATTTTGATAGAGAAATTAATACAATTAAACAAATAGCCACATCCAATGGTTATCCTTTACATTTAATAAATAAATTACTTAATAAAAAAGAGAAAAAGATGGCGTTACAACTAATATTTCCTAAACAAACTAAAGAAGTAACAAATTACAAAACCATCACTTATGCTGGTAATATTTCCAATAATATTTCAAAGATAATATCTTCAGCAACAAATACAACAATTTCTTTTAAAACAGAAAACAATGTAGGTAGAAGTTTGCTAAATGTAAAAACAAAAATAACCCCATTAAGAAAATCTGGGATATACAAACTTAAATGTCCGGATTGTAATGCTGTATATCTTGGTCAAACCATTCGTAATTTTGAAATTAGGTACAGTGAACACATACGAGCATACAGATTAAAACAACCAGATAAATCACATTATGCAAAACACCTACTTGACACTAAACATTCAGTAACACCTAACACAGAACCAGAAATACTACATGTTTGTGATAGGAAGCAAGAACTGGACTTCCTTGAAGAATTAGAAATTAGAAGACACTTAGCAGACCCACAATATGAAGTCCTCAATGAACAGCTGAATCTAGGAAGTTCTCCATTATTAAACTGTCTTCTTAAGTAATAATTGTAAAGATCAGCAGATATAGTTTTCCTGGTTTCCTATATCATTGCACAGTTATACTGATCTTAAATGGGACAAAGATATCCAGAATATCCCCATAGGGCTAATAATATCAAAGCTACTATTTGAAAATTCTTCTTTTTTCTATTCATATATATTAAGTCAATCACCAGATAGGCACTATTTGGACTAGCCAAATATATATCAAGTATACATCATGTCAAAAGTAACTTCTGTCATTCTGACGATGATATACCTATTTATCGAAACAATTGTCAATTTACTTTCAATTTACACATTTTTTTCAAATATATTGTGGAGTCATTTAGAAACAGTTAGTTTCATTTAAACCATATTTGTCAATGTCAATGAATACAACAACAACAACTAATTTCATTTGATATACGTCAATAGTTATGGGATAAGTATTACTTCTAAACATTAAAAAATGGGAGTTAATCGCAATAAATTGAGCTTACACCATTTTGGAGCATACTAAGAAGAGTGAAACGAGGGGTAAACCACTGAAGAAAAATCTGTAGACTATTTTCTGTATATTCCAGGTACTGTTCAAGTATTTTCTTTGGGAAAATCTTTATTTCTATTACTATATGATTGAGAAATGTTCCAACAGAAATTTTCTGTATTTTCCACTGCATTTTCCTTGTATTTTCAGGAGTATTTTCTAATGATACTAGTATTTCTTAGATTATTTTCTGTATTTTAAATGTGTTTTCTTTAATTTCTACACTTTTTTCTTCAGAAGTTTACCCCTCGGAGTGGAACTTCCTGACACACTATACAATCAATTATTAAAATCAAAAGTCACCTGCATCTGTTCATTCATTTTCACTGAAATACTAACTAAAATATCTCCAACCAGAAATAATTTTATCATGTTTTTAACCTATGACATAAATGACAGTTAATGCATCATCAATCGGTAGCATGTAGCGTATTTTAATTCTTATTAAACGACTGATACAACAGCGCTCAATCTGATCAGTCAACAAAACACGCGGTCAGCAGAAAATTAATGATCGCTACGGTAGCGCTATGTTGTGATGAACGCGACCAATGATATAATTACAATTGACTGGTATCGAAAACCCTGTTGTTCAGGTAGATATATTAACTATTTTATCTAATTCAGCTATCAAATGTGACACTTTACGTTACTCTTTGACGTTAGGTAACGTCACATTTTTCATAACCTTCAAAAAACGGTTATGAAAAGTAGTAAAAACAGTTATATAAAGACTTTACATAACTGTTTCTGACTGTTTCCATAGTAACACTTTGATTCTACCTTAATATTTTCATTCTAATTGAAAATTTTATTAAATATTATAAAAGCGTTGTTCAGGTAGATATATTAACTATTTTATCTAATTCAGCTATCAAATGTGACACTTTACGTTACTCTTTGACGTTAGGTAACGTCACATTTTTCATAACCTTCAAAAAACGGTTATGAAAAGTAGTAAAAACAGTTATATAAAGACTTTACATAACTGTTTCTGACTGTTTCCATAGTAACACTTTGATTCTACCTTAATATTTTCATTCTAATTGAAAATTTTATTAAATATTATAAAAGCGCGGAATTAGATAAAACTTTGTACGTAAACACGTTATGAAGAGAGCGATATTGTTCAACTCGCGTAATTTGTATTACGCTCATTGAACAATATCGCACTTTTCATAACTAGCTACGTAAATATCTATTTCATACCACAAATTATCAACAAAAATAAATCTGATTAAACAAATGAAAAATAGAGTACTTAATATCTCAGATTATACATTGCATGATAAAAATTTACATAGACTATATCAACTTATTTATTGATAATGGTTATCCTAAAACATTAGTAAGAAAAATTTAGTTTAAGACTACGTATCTAATAGATACAACAATAATAATTTAATCACTACTATCCCAGAAAATGTAACTAATACAATTACAACTAATATATTTTTTTGCATCATTAATGCCCGATTTCACCAACCAATCCTAAAGTTAGGTAATACCTAAACCGGAATTAAGAATTCCTAAGTGCAATTTGCGTTTCACACAGGCAGACCTAACAAGCAGATCTAACAAGCTATCCTAACGTTAGGTATTTCCTATCGTCCTTAGGCATTACTTAACGTGTGGTAAAACGCAAAATGCAGTTAGGAATTCTTAATTCCGGTTTAGGTATCACCTAACTTTAGGAATTGGTGGTAGGAATTGGTGAAATCGGGCATTAGTACCCTATTTTGAGGAGCTGACACCTAGAATTTTTCTAATTTTAAAAGAAGTGACTAACATCAAATTTGCATATAAAAATGTTCTTTCTCTCAATTGTGTTTATAGTAAATTGAAAGAAATTGATCCTGTTACTGATCCTTCCAATGTAATATACAGATTAACGTGTTCTACATGTAATTCTGTTCATGTATGTGAAACTTCACAAAAAATAACCAAACATATAGCCCTACATAAGAGCGATGCAAGGTTGTACCCAGAAAAATCAGCACCAGCTATTATTAATCTTAATTAGTTGTAAGTATGATTTTCAATTATTTAATTATTTTTCAATTATACTTGGCTTATAGTTCTTGTGGTTCTTTGGAAATGGTTAAAATAATAAACCAAAAGCTCAGAATGAACTAAAAAGATTTACATTGCTGCATTCCCCACAAAATTTGAAATATATATATCCGTCACAATCTGGGCTGGTTGGGAAATTAAATATTTTTTTACTACTTCCAAGCATTTGGATTTATTTGAATCCTTTATCAAGGCTAAAATATGAATAAGTTCTTATTACAAAATTAAATTATAAAAAATTTAAACTTACGTGCAAAGTGAGTTTGTACAAATCAAGTAAAACATCATTAAAAAACATGAATAGATTTTCCACTATACGTGGTAAATAAAAAGGTTACATTTTGAGAAGTAAATTAAAATCTGATTGAAGTCGAAGGTGAAGACAAAATTTTTGTAATTAAAATTCTCAAGTTTCTTATACCTATAAAATAATATTTCTTTTCTTTATTGACCTGTGTACCATTAATATTTAATGAACAATTTGAAATTATTAGTTGTATTGGACTATGAAAGTTATTTAGGAGGGTTTATGAAATTTTAAGTATGAAGATATTTTCAAATGTAGGTACCTATAAAATTTTTATTTTTTCTATTTTCTTAAAATGTTACCTATTTAACTTTATCAATGACAAAACCATGGCTCATGCAATGTCTAATTCTTACATCCATAAGTTTGTCATTCTCATGAACATAAAAACCAAACACCACCTATTTACCATTGTTCTTAAACATTATCTATCGCACATCTCGAGATCAATTACTTTGCCACCAATAAGGATCCAAAGATATGCGATATCCAATCTGAAAGAAAATGGCAATGTCAAAGACAAAGCCAAAATGAACAATAACTGTTATAAATAGTGTTAATTAAAATTGTTACCAAGGTCAATGAATTAATAAAATACACTTTCTAATTTTCATGATATCCCAGGACAATACACAACTAAATTAGCCATTCGCAACAATCTTATCAACAAAAAACCATGGCTCATGTGGCATCTAAATTCATAAGTTTGTCACTCTTATAAAGATAGAACCCAAATATCACTTTTATTACCATTATTTTATCTTACTGTCTACCACACATCACACAATCCATTACTTTGCCACCAATAAAGACAATGTAATATGTGATACCAGCAAGGAAAAAATTGGCTTTGTTAAAAAGAAGGTTTCAATAACTGGAAACTATTGATGATGTGATTATTTTAATTTCTAAATAATTAGACTATTAAATTCACTCTATTATATTATCTCTGATGATGTATTATTGAAATTATTACTATCTTCATTCATTTTAAGTAAAAAGGAATAAATATGTATTAGATGATGTGTGTCTCTTTTTATTTAAGGAGTTGTTATCTAATACTGTTTGGAACATCTCTAAAACAATGTCTTTAAAAGTTGTGTGATTCACTGTATACAATTGAAATGTCTTTAAAGCTAGTTTTATGATTTAATAAAATGTTATGTTCAGCTAAGGTGCAACTTTATTTTTCTAACCTAATATCACTTTGATGTTGAGTGACACAACTTTTAAGTATTGTCACCTTCAATGGTACAAAATAATTATAATAAATTATACGATATTTTCTTAGAGAATTCATATCCAGCAAAGCTAATCTATTCATGTTTTTTAATGATGTTTTACTTGATTTGTACAAACTCACTTTGCACGTAAGTTTAAATTTATTATAATTTTCACCTGTAATAAGAACTTGTTCATATTTTAGCCTTGATAAAGGATTCAAATGAATCCGAAGGCTTGGAAGTAGTAAAAAGAGTTTAATTTCTTAACCAGCCCAGATTGTGAAGGAATCCCCAATAATTTAGTAGATTATTTTCTAACTACCCATCAAGACTACCCTTTGCTTCTATATATATATATATATATATATATATATATAGAGAGAGAGAAGATTTATGTGGGGATGTGGCAAGAAAATACCAGAGAGTACTCTTTTTAAAATTTATTCCAAGCTTTCGAATATTATATATTCATTCTCAAGGACTAAAAATGTATATGGTCAAATTATTAAATAAATTAATGTATAAATTCACTTACATTATCTAAATGAGGATGTTGGTATAATAGTAAGAAATTGTATAAAAAATTGATATAAAATTCATAATAAAAGAAAATCCAAATTTAATAGTCATACCATCAGACAAAGGAAATGTTACAGTTATAATGGAAAATGTACAATATTCACAACTATC
Source organism: Galerucella nymphaeae (assembly GCA_963978555.1). Classification (NCBI taxonomy): domain Eukaryota; kingdom Metazoa; phylum Arthropoda; class Insecta; order Coleoptera; family Chrysomelidae; genus Galerucella; species Galerucella nymphaeae. The sequence continues at coordinate 9,504,679 of OZ021713.1, forward strand.
TAAAGAACTAATTGATAATAACACGACATATAAAGAACTTACTAATGACCCAACTGCGCAAACAACTAGTAATTGTAACAATTTAATTAAAAAATTATTCAATAAAAAACAAATAGACAAAAATACGAAAGAAAAACTAACGAACTATAACGGTATTTCAGCTAAATTTTATTGTTTACCAAAAATTCATAAACCAACATTATCAGCTAGACCAATTGTAGCTTCTATAAATACTCCAATTGAGCCTCTTACTCTTTGGTTAACTGAAATATTAACAAAATCTTATGACTATGATAATGAATATTATATTAAAGACTCCTTCGAAATTAACAAAACATACAATAACATGATATTGCCACCGAACTATGTTCTTTTAAGTTTAGATGTAGTATCACTTTTTAGTAATGTTCACTTAAGTATATGTTCAACTGCTCTTGATTACAAATGGAATGATATAAGTAAAAACTGCAAACTAAACAAAGAAACCTTTTTAGAATTAATATCATTTATCTTTAATAATACATATTTTTCTTATAATAATAAAAATTACCAACAGACTTTTGGAACTCCCATGGGATCTTCAATATCACCAATACTAGCAGACTACGTAATGAATTATATCTTAGACTTTGTTATATCTGTTTTACCATTCCAGTTGTTTTTCATAAAAAAGTACGTCGATGATATAATTTTATCTCTTCCTTGCGATGAAATAGATAATATACTATTCTACTTTAATACATTTGATCCTTATATACAATTCACTATTGAAAAGGAAAATTCAGAACAATCTTTACCTTTTCTTGACACCAAATTCATCAGAGATAATAATAATAAAATTTCCATTGACTGGTATAGAAAACCAATAAGTTCAGGAAGATATATAAATTACCATTCATATCATTCTCGCAACACAAAAATCAACTTGATCAAACAGATGAAAAGTAGAGTCCTTCAAATTTCAGATCCAATGTTCCACCAAAAAAACCTAAAAATATTGTACAATCTTTTCCACGATAACTCATATCCTCCATATCTTTTGAGACGAATATTATATAATACTTTTGACAGAAACTCTGACATTACTAATAATAGATCAAATAATATTAAAACTGACAATATTAACCCTCCAATTTATATGTCTTTACCATATATGAAAACAATAACACCTAAACTTTCAGGAATCTTTAATAAACATAATATCAAAATTGCAAACAAACAACAACTCACGATAAAATCAATTTTCAGTAAAATCAAAGATAAAACACCGATTAATAAATTAACTAACATAGTTTATGAAATTCCTTGCTTCAACTGTGATAAAAAATACATTGGTCACACTAAAAGAACATTAACCAATCGAATCTCCTCTCACAAAAGCGATAGTAAATTGTATCCTGATAGATGTGCCCTTGCTGAGCACACATTTTATGAAGGTCATTCAATTGATTATCAATCAGCCAAAGTATTAATCACAGAAAAAAATTATAAAAAACGTCTATTTCTAGAAACCGCATTTATTTCACAAGAAAATAATTGCATTAATAAAAAAACTGACCTGAATAACCTTAGTGTGATGTATGCCTATCTCTTAGATTTTGAAAAACAATCTTTACAAAATTCAAATTTCAATCAAAATTAATTAACCTTATTCGAATAGACCTTAATATCAGAAATAAAAAAATGAAAGAAAAAATGTTTTTTGTTTAATGTCATATTGAATGTCATAGATATTGTTTTTTGAGTTTCATTATGAATTTTATATCAATTTTTTATACAATTTTTTACTATTATACCAACATCCTCATTTAGATAATGTAAGTGAATTTATACATTAATTTATTTAATAATTTGACCATATACATTTTTAGTCCTTGAGAATGAATATATAATATTTGAAAGCTTGGAATAAATTTTAAAAAGAGTACTCTCTGGTATTTTCTTGCCACATCCCCACATAAATCTTCTCCATTACTGAGTTGGCAAATATTTCTAATAATTTATATATATATATATATATATATTTAGTGGTTTTTTTTTAGAGAAAAATACTTATTTTTAAAGTACACACTTTATTTTGTTAAGCTTTCGTTGCACTTCGTCAACTTCGTCAGAACAAAACTTGTGATTAAAAAATAAAATCTAAAAACTCCATTGTATAAAAATACAAAATACTTCCATGAAAAACACGTTCAAATTTTGAATATTTTATTTTTCATGGAAGTATTTTGTATTTTTATACAATGGAGTTTTTAGATTTTATTTTTTAATCACAAGTTTTGTTCTGACGAAGTTGACGAAGTGCAACGAAAGCTTAACAAAATAAAGTGTGTACTTTAAAAATAAGTATTTTTCTCTAAAAAAAACCACTAAATATAATCAGAGTTATTATATTACTAGAGATGAACAATACAATTATATATATATATATATATATATATATATATATAATATATCTCATCCATCAAACATAAATTATATTTCAACTTTTTGTTACTTGTTACCTTTTGTCATCTGAACAGACTGGTAATGTTTCTTCTCTATTATTTGGTTAATCTAATTATAATTATACCCATTCACTTTATTTTCATTATCACAGAAATCGGAAGATTCCCCTTTGTCAGAGAATCTACACTAGACATTTTCCACAATTGGTACTACATAGGTATTACATATATGATTTCCTGATTCAGTAAATATATTGACTGGATATCAGTAGAACTTCATTGGAATTTTGAACAAATACCACTTAGAAGATAAGAAAGGAAACACGTGTTTAAAATATACCTCAACTATTAAAACTGGAATACTACTTATATATGGAACACAAAGTTTCTATCTTACTCTGTGATACTGGGACACCTACCATTTTACAGAAATATTGTTTTGCTAATTTAATACATACATTGATTTACTTACCTTAAAATGGTTATTAGTTATGTTGTCCCCTATTGCAACTATTACTCCTGAACACTCAATGCCTAAAACAAATGGAAGCTTCTTATTTCCCACTAGTCCTTCAGTTGTGTACAAATCAGCAAAATTCAAGCCACCATATTCAACTTTTACTTCCAGATTTTCATCTAATGATGGTAATTCGTGTTGTTCGACCTGGGAAAAATTATATAAATATTATAAATTATAAAAATATGATGAATAATGAAAATTTCATTGAAAGAGAATTAGGTTTATTAAATACATTCTAAAATATGAATCCTAACAAATACTAAGCTTAAATTCTGGAACAAAGACAGTCCTTAATTTGATAAATACATAAGTATCTTACTGTTATGAAATTTAATTCTCCAAATTTGTTCAAAATAACTGATTTAGATGTTTCCATGTCGAATAACTGGATCATCAGCAAAGAACAAAGCCACAGAACAAAGCACAGATCACATATTATTCATTCATCATATATTTACTGTAAAAAAAAAGAGCAAAGAGAGAAGTTCAGTCTAAGGTCAGTATCAGTCAGTGTGGCCACTGTGGCCAACAAAAAGTGGTTTTCTTAGAGCTATATTTCATTCACTTTACCCGTTAAACCCGGTTAAAGAATCTAGGTGAAGGTGGTGGGAGGCAACTACGTCATAATGACGTCAACATTAACAATGTATGAAATCCTATTTCTTTCACTTTACGTTTACCCACAGCAATGTAAATATAACCCAACATTCATTTTTAACCCGAGAGAAAAAAGATTTGTTGTTTGTTATTCTAATCATTGTTCATGTCTATAAAAATGAAACAAAATAGTTATTTATGCAACAAGTGCAAAAAGTGAGTGTTTTTTGCACGCGACGTGAAATTGTCCAACGAGGTCTTTAGGCCGAGTTGGACAACACGTCGAGTGCAAAAAACACGTTTTGCAAGAGTTGCATACAATATTTTTTCTAAATTCATGCAAAAACTGGAAAATTAGAACATAAACATGTCAAGAAGCTAATCTAACCTAATAAAACTCAACTCGTTCTTCTTTTTTGTATCCTTATGGCCTCCACCTTGTCAGTACTCAATCATAGCTGGTTTTCGCCTTGACCATTTAAATTTCAAATAATTAAAGATTTTTGAAATAATTGTTAACTCGTTGAGACTAAGTAGTAAGATATACATATATTATTGTTGTATTAAAGCAGGATCAGGTACTTGCTATGGATTTTTATTTAATTTAAATGTTTATGTTTGTCATTAATCATCACAAAACTGACACAAGAATGATAGATGAGTGCAATAATAGTATATTGTATAATTAGTGGGAAAAGTATCATATTCCCAAACTACTGTGATGATTACCAGACGAGAAGCGTAGCGACGAGACGTTATAAATTAGATGTTTCTTTTATTTGTTTCACAACAACTTTATCAATATAAAAATTAAAGCCATACTTTGTTACATTTTATTGTAATAATCCATTTGTAACATTACCGCACGCTACAGCAGTGTGGTATGAATATTACCGCACTGTTATTCTCTATAATTGCTTAGCAACTGCCCACTATTCGGGAATGTTGAGCTTTGCGCATGAAAAACAGGTCAAAATAGTGTAACTTTACCCACGATCGGAGAAAAAATATTTTATTGCACTAGTGCAATAAAGTACCACTTTTTCCATTAAATGTGGTGCACAAAAGTGTTGTTTTTTGCATGAATGTAGAAAAAAAAAATTAAGTTGTGTGAGGCCATGTTGTTGATAGATGTATCTTGTACTTCGAATTCTACTCCATTAATCTCTAATTTGAATGCTTCCATATTTATATATGTCGCGTTCTTCTAGATAATCCGTAATTTTACATATCAATTTTGTGAAACACATGTAACGGTATTGATCATACTTCTTGAATTGAATTACCATACAACACCAGTAAAATTTTAATCCCATTAGAAAGAATCAATTCGTGTGAGGAATTTGTTTGCGTGGAAACTTGAGCTGCAGCTTGCAAATCTGCGTTTTTCCAACAGTCTTGAAAGTGTCGTTTTACCTTTACTAAAAAGAGCTGATGTGTCACACCCGCAGACAGAATGTAAAAATAAAAAATGTTGTTCACAAGATTCATGTTGGTAACAACTTTAGCATGAGTAAATTCTTTGCGGAACTTTTCGTCTGCCTGGCTTCATAAAATAAATTTCTCCAATAGTCTGCGTACGAGCTATCAGGAGTACCAAGAGATCTATATCCTCCCCTGTAACGTCTTTTGTTTACATTAGAGTTCAATAGTAGTTTTTTTCTACTCCTGTTTTATAATATACTTATTAAAAGACCAAAATCTGTATCATAATGAAATTCATTATGATACAGATTTTCATTATGATACAGATTTTTAAGCCAATAGGAATGCGACATTCGCACAATATTTAGTATATAGCCATGGATACCAGGTTGACATTTCAGAAATTAAGTATATTAGGTCTCTTTTCTGCAATAAAAGTGTAGCACTGAGCTATACGATTTTATTTATTTTAATTATGTTTCAATGCTTGTTGCAGTATACAAATGCAATTTTATACATAGATAGTCCCAAATTTAGCAATTTTACACGCATTTTTTCACAGATTGACCTGAATTTTTCAAAATTATATAGCTCAGTGCTACACTTTTATTGCAGGCGAACAGGTCTAAGTGACACTTAATTTGACAGCTGCCAAATAATTTTGATTTTCAAAAGTAACTATATTTAAAATTAATTAAACTAAACAATTATTAATTGAATAATTCTTATTAAGCGGAGTAGAAAAATTATTGTATGAAACTTTCATGTAATGGCCATCAATACACTCGCATATTATATACGAAACTCGCCTGCGGCTCGTTTCGTATCCTACAACATGCTCGTGTCTTAATGGCTATCATTACATGATCGTCGCAAAAAATACTATTACGCAACAGTTGAACCAACTGTATTAGTAATTTCAAATTACATAGAAATCGCTGATTCTAACTAGCTTGCAGAATATACTTATTGTTTTGTCTATTGAAATATATGAATTGCTTTGATGACATTATTAGTATGTTAATTGCTTTCATTCTATTCTTTGTCAATTGAAAATAAACTTGTAACAAATTCGGTCTCTGGAGTTTCAATTATATAATAGTTGCCGAATAATTATCGATATCCTGAACTTCCATTACATGGCGATCCTGCCGAAAACAATTGTATAGATTGTTAAGCATCAAGCATCAGTTTTTAAATTATGGGCCAAAAGCAGTCTACGGATCAAGAAGTTGCGGAAAATGGAGTTGTAAACTCAAATTTCATAGTGAAAGAGAAACAGATACAAGTGACAGGAGATATTAAAGTGTTACTTTACATAATTGTCGCCGTTCTGATTATTAAATTGTCATTCAAAATTTACAATTGCCACACAAGAAGAATAAAAAGGAATTTAAGAAAAGAAATGGTTCGTTCCCGAACAAGTATGGTGTAGCTGTAGTTTAGTGACTGGACCGTGGTATAAGTGAGGTACTGTTGTCGAAAGTGTAACGTCGGTTTGAGTGATATTGATAATTTCTGGTAAGGCATATTTTTATGTATTCGATTTTTTTTTAACCTCGTACGTTACTTATTTATCCTTATTAAAAATTGATGTGGGAACAAACTATTGTTCAATAGGGTACACGCATATTTCATATTTTGCTTAGATATTAATTTGTAATAGTAAAGTTGATATCAAAAATAAGTAATAATAGGAAATAAACCACTTTCTATTTCAAATAACTTCCAAATTTTGAAAATAAAATTCAAATTTCAATGCACTTTCCGACCAACACCCGAGGATTTCCGAATACGTGTGACGTAACACATTTTAAATTGTCATGGCCGGTAATGCATAGGTTTGGGTAGATTATCCCTCAGAATATAGCTCAAAAAAGAATGGAAGAAGAAGAATACATAGGTTATGTGTAGCTTTGTGTTTATTATTGTATTTTACCTACGACCCCCCCTGTAATCAGTCAATAACACACAGTCGGCGCCAATGTAATGACGTCTATTACGCACGGTAAAAAAAACGCACAGCTGTAAAGTAAATCGCACGGCTTCCCTAGCAACATCTTATACTTCATTTAAAAACCAGGAGGAGCGATTTGAATTTAAGTTGGCAATTCTGTAGACCTCTGATTGGTCAGATTCCGCCCAGTTTCACACAACACTTTTTAACATTGACATCTCGTGATAATTGACAGTTCTGACATATAAATGTTGTTGTTTTCATCATCGTTTTCGTTTCCTAGTAATTTCATCATTTTTAGTCAGTTTTCCACATGTTTTCCACTCTATTACGCTAAAACAGTTCTTTTCAGAACTTTTGTGTTGAATTTCTGCGATTCTCTACTCCAAGTACCAGTTGTTCGCGTACTCCGCCAAAACCACGAAAACGGCTAAGTTTAGGCCATTTAGGAATGCCAGAAAAGCAATACATAATGAATATGTATAAACAAATTTTGAATGATAAGCCGAATACCAAAGTTGTTGATATTATATAAAAAAATTCTCAAACAGCAGGTAAGTTATCATAATAAATTCCAAATTAAGAGTAGTATTAAATGCTGATCATTTTTCTTACAGGAGTAGCAAAGTCAACAGTTTACCGAACACTGAAAGAATACAGTAGTAGTGGAACAATTACCAGCCCAAAAAATATTGGTGGAAGACCCTCACTTCTTAAAAATGTTGATGAAGGGTATAAAAATTAAGTTCGAAGAATAGTTCATAGTTTTTTTTTAAAAACAAGTTACCTAAAGTTGATAAAATTTTACAAGCTTTGAAGGAACACTCAGATTTGTTAAAACTGTCCCGGTCATCTTTATATACTTTCTTAAAACAAATTAACTTCAAGTAAGTGTGTAACTTTGAAGAGTCAAATGTATTGTTTATTATCATAATATATTTTTAGATATTTGAAGAGAAATCGGAAAAGTGTGTTGATAGATTGTGACTATATATGTCGATGGAGGTTGAACTATTTAAGATCCATAAAACAATATAGAGAAGAAAAATTTGAGAAGGTGTGAACTCTTATACCTAATTCGACAACATAAAGATAACCATAATTTGTATGTTGTTGATGAAATGGCAAAAGAATCTAACAAAGTTGTATTACGGCTGCCACCATGTAATTGTGAGTTAAATCTAATTGAATTGATATGGGCACAAATAAAAAATAAGGTGGCAGTTAAAAACACAACTTTTAAGTTAGCAGATGTCAAAGACCTGTTATTGAGTGCAGATGAAAATGTAACTCCTGCAAATTTGCAGAAATGTATACAACATGTCATCAAGGAAGAGGAGAAAATGTCCACACTGGATGGAATAATGGATGACATGATAGAGCCTCTAATAATATCTGCCAACACTGGAAGCTCAGACGAAACAGAATCTTCTGATACAGATAATTAAATTTTTTCACAGCTCCAAGAACAAATAAAATTTCTTCATTTTTTATCATATGAACAACTTCACCCAATCATGTCAATATTACAGTGATAACATAACATGGGCTACTTTCATGTGGCTATGGCTATTGATTCATTTTATTTTGAAGTTTCTAATATTTGATATTTTTTGAAATGTCACAATTTGGTTGTAAAACTGAGGAAAATATTAGTGAACTCACAAATTTCTTGAGCTTGTTACAAAAGAAAATCTTGAATTTAAAGTTATGTTCAAATATGCATGTGTGCAAATATTCAAATTTCCAGTTATTTAGCATGAATTTCCAGGTTTTGTGATTATTTATTAATCAGTCTTTCTGTATTAATGATTCTATCTGACACAATTCAATGTAAAATCTGACATCAAGTATTTCTCAGTGAATGTCAGAGTGAGTTACTATTCATAAAATGACAATAAAAATGGCAAATTTACTTAGTTGTGAAAAAAATAGAGTGTGTTAATTGAAAATAAGAAAAAAGTTTCCTATATGGTTCCCGCTTAAGTAGACACATTGTATATTTCTACTATTATTTTTGTTAAGATACATATAAACCAATGAATAAGATTTTATACATAACATTTATCATATGAATTTGTATTGCGTAAAACTTTGGAATATACATAAGGAACTTAATACCTATTATGAAATTTTGTGATATATTTTGTGAAGCAAAAGTTGTAGAATATTTTCAATAAATAAATTATTAACAATATGTGTTGACTTTTAATTAAGAATAATTTTACTGGAACCATTTTATTCATCAGATGAAAAATTTCATCAAAACTAAGAGAGATTATTAATGATGTCCCTATATATAATAACACTAACAAGTCCAGGTCTCATTTAGTATGATAATAATTTCATGTGGAGGTTGTGGAATTGTAAGAAATCCCATACACAAGTTTTTGATCATTTTCACCTTTAATTTGTCGATTATGTACACCGATTTACTGGAATTTATAGAAGTTATATCTTTTAACATTTACATGTATTACCACAATTATAAAATAAATACTTTCAATATAGTTTCAAAAAGAGACCTTCAATATAACTGTACAATGAAAGATCTATTTTTAATCTCTTCATAACATCAAATACGAAACAATCAAAATAATACAAAAGTTTTACAGGTTAGAACAATTTTCAGTACATAAGGGCTGCCTATGATTGGCTAGTTTCTCCGTCAAGTCAATCAAGGCATATTTCATAGATTTTGAACACGACTATTTCGGAACACACCCTTTAGTAACTAATCTGGTAACTTTTAGTGGTGTGGGTGAGGCTTTTCAAATCGCTCCTCCTGGTTTTTAAATGAAGTATAGCAACTGTCAATAGACGTCGCCATTTTATTCAAAAATCTGACATAAGAACTGTCAAGAAACTTTTAAAACACTTTTTTATTATCCTTATAACTTATAACTGGTATGTCTATTTTGTGGGAAGCTTTATTCAATTAAAAAATGTCGAATGAAAGTGAGATGGATTTAATATTATCATGGAAATCGCAGAAATAGCCAAATATTGTTGATGTTGTTCAAATATTATCAATAATAAGAGTATAAATACATGTAGAAGTAGGTAAAGTATAGTACGTAACTAGTGTTGTAGAGCATTTTACGCACTCACGGAAATACGCACTCGCCGCTACGCGGCATCGTGCGTAACTTTTACATTCGTGCGTAAAATGCTTCTTACCACACACGTTACGTAATATACTATTAATTAACTATTCGACGTGAATATATCATTTATATGTTTGTTTGAGACCATAAAGTGATTATGTGTGCTTTTTTTAATTTTATAAGTCAACGTAAAGTGGAAAGTGGACATAATATACGATATTTCCGAGGATATTTTAAAACATTTAAGGTGATTCATGCAACATCACTTTATTCAACTTAACTTATCTTAATAAGATGAAGTATACACAAATAACACAAGCATTCAAACAATTATTTAATTTATCTTAAGAAGTTCGACAAATTTCAGTGAAAATGATAAGTTAAATAAAGTGATGTTGCATGAATCCACCTTCAGAAGAAAATATTTTATTCACTAGTTTATAGTTCAGTGACGATCCGTTATAATTTTTGAGTGAAGATATGGCTAGTGAAGGTTTTGTGGTTGGTGTAGGGCTCTCGGGTCTAGCATACTTCCAGAGATGATTATGTATTTTTGCTTGCGCCACTAGGTAAAGTAAGTAATATTTTGTCTGGAGTTTTACTAGACGTCGATTTACACTCTGGAACAATGCAATACTTGGAATGTGAAGTTTTTTTTGGCTTTATCCATTTTTAAAGCTTTCAAAAACAAATTAAGTTACAAAAACTCGGAGCGCAATACACTATACACGAATACGAATGTAAACAAGTAAGTGTGTGACGTCAACTGTGACGTCAAACGCGTTTTGGCGGACTTTCAAATTTTATGATTTTTAAAGTGGTTTTAAAAGTAAAGTTTATATTTTTTTGAAAAAATAAGCATGTAAGGTGTTAGGAGACCTCATAAAGCGTCATTTCTCACCAATAGCAAAATTTATGCCTGTACCCTATTAGAATTAATCAGAGATGATATTAAAAGACAAGCTAAGAGAGCCATTAAAAGGAACGTACCGAAAACTGCTGCCATTAGAGATGAGATAAGAGATAGCTTAACCGTTTTATTCAACAATTTCACGCGAACTTTGGCTTTTTCTTGGGAAACCTTAGACACTGAGCAAAAATTCGCGGCAAATCAATTGTTTCAAAAGATTAGGGACCCAGTATTAAGGGCATTTCAGGCTCTTAGTGTTAGGTACAAAATACCTACTTCCTGCATTCAGCGAATCGACCCTCGTCTACTCGAGGAAGATAGCGAAGACGACGATAACTCAGAAACCATGCCGGTTAGCGCTATTGATTTTTTTAATTTAGCGGGGAAGATAATTCCCAACGAATTCGATGGTTCCATAGAGAAATTTCCATCTTTTTTAGACGCTTTAGAATTGCTAAAATGTAACACCGGGGATCATATGGGTAACACCGTTGCTTTTATTAAGACTCGTCTAATAGGTAAAGCTCGTGTTTTAATAACAGCCGAAAATAATATTGACGATATCATAACAGCGCTTAAAAATGGAATTAGAGGCGAAAGTTCTAGTTCGCTTGCTACTAAAATGTTAAATTTTAAACAAATTTCTCGGGATACTGTAAGTTATGCCACGGAAATCGAGCGTTTGGCAGAAAAATTAAAAAGATCGTATATTAGCGAAGGAGTACCTGTTCAAGTTGCGGAAAAATATAGCACAGAAACAACTGTCAAAGCCTTAAGCAAAAACGCTAGTTCGGAAAAAACTAGGTGGATAGTGGAAGCAGGCACCTTCACTAATGTACAAGAAGTTATTACCAAATTTATTAGCTCAAACTCACAAGGTTCGGAGGCTAATGTTTTGAATTTTAGATCAACTAGGAATCTTAATAACGGTTTTAGGGGTAAACGACACTACAACAATTATAATAACTATAATAATAGAAATAATTTTGTTAATCAGCGAGACCCACAAACATACAGTCGCGGTTCCGCAAATTCGGAATGTACATTTATAGTCGATACAGGCGCTGATATATCAATTTTTAAAAAGGGTAAAATCATACCAAATCAAAAAATAAATTCATTGAATCCCATAAAAATTAAAGGAATAACCAGCGGCCTTACTTCTTCTCTAGGATTAACCCGGACGGATATTGCAATAGATAATTTTACACTAAATCATTCATTTCATGTCGTAAACGACGATTTTCCTATACCAGCCGATGCTATCTTGGGTAGAGATTTCATATCTAAATATAAATGTACGTTAAACTATTCATTCTGGACCATGTCAATTATGGTCGCCTCAGGTTACATAACAATTCCAATACTTAACAGCCCTGAAGAAAATACTTCAACTGTTCCACCAAGGTGCGAAGTAATTCGGAAAATTAACCACCTCAAAAGTGTAAAAAATGACTCTTTGGTAAACAATCAAGAGCTACATCCAGGTGTATTTTTAGCTAGAAGTATAATATCAAAAGAAAATCCTTATGTGCGGATTCTGAACACAACATTCGAAAGTGTAGTCATGAGAAATCCAAATATTGAGACAACAGATCAAAATCAGTTCGATATCTATGATATAAAAACCCAATCCGAAAATAGAAGCGAATCTTTAGTAAAATCTTTGGATCAAAACATACCAGGATTTGTAAAAAAGAATGTATTTGATCTTTGCAAAGATTTCTCAGACGTATTCGCCTTGAAGACAGACAAAATTACTGCAAATAATGTTAACAAACAAAAATTAAAGGTAAAAGATTGCACCCCTAGTTATGTAAAAAATTATCGTATACCATATTCACAAAAACAAGAAATAAATACGCAAGTTCGAAAGATGCTGGAAAATGATATAATTGAACCTTCCTTTTCTGAATATAACAGCCCAGTTCTTTTAGTACCGCGACGATCAGTGGACGGGCAAAAATCTTGGCGGTTAGTTATCGATTTTCGTCAAATAAACAAGAAACTAGTTCCGGACAAATTCCCGATAGCCCGGATCGATGAGGTTCTCGATCAGCTTGGCAGGTCCAAGTGGTTCTCAGTTGTCGACCTAATATCAGGATTTCATCAGATACCCCTAGATGAAGATTCGCGCGACATTACATCGTTTACCGCGGACTCCGGATCTTACCGCTTTAAAAGACTACCCTTTGGACTAAACGTCAGCCCAAATAGCTTCGCAAGAATGATGTCCTTAGCTTTCGCTGGTATTACACCTGAAAGGGCATTTTTGTATATGGATGACCTTATAGTCATTGGATGTTCCGAAAAACACCATCTCAGAAATCTGAAAAGCGTATTTGAAACATGTAGGAAATTTAATCTAAAACTTTATCCCGAAAAATGTAAATTTTTTAAAAGGGAAGTCACATATTTGGGTCATAAGATCACATATAAAGGGATTCTATCCGACGATAGCAAATATGATACTATAAATAAATATCCAGTACCTATTAACGCTGACGAAGTAAAAAGATTTGTAGCATTTTGTAATTATTACCGCCGTTTTATTCCCAATTTTGCAGCTATAACCCAACCACTAAATAAATTAACAAGGAAAAACACCGAATTCGTGTGGACATCAGAATGCGGAAAATCTTTTTATACCTTAAAAAACGCTTTGATCAGCCCACAAATACTTCAATACCCAGATTTCTCTAAGCAATTCGTTTTAATTACAGACGCATCCAATTTTGCTTGTAGTGGTGTTTTGTGTCAAAACTTCGACGGTGTTGAACTTCCAGTGGCGTATGCTTCCCGTACATTCACTAAAAGTGAATTAAATAAACCGTTAATATTGAAGGAATTATTAGCTATACATACATTGGGCAATAAAATATTTTAAATGTTATTTATACGGATCTCAAAAATTTTTGGTAAAAAGCGATCATAAACCTCTTCAATATTTATTTTTTATGAAAGATCCTTCTTCCAAATTAACTAGGATAAGACTAGATCTGGAAGAGTATAATTTTGATATAGAATATATAAAAGGTTCTGACAATGTTGCAGACGCATTGTCAAGAATAAGTATTAACGACCTAAAAGATATTCAAAATACAAATTTTCAAATTATTGCAGTAACAAGGTCAATGTCTAAAAAACAGTCACGTCATAGTGATGAAGTATTAAAAGATAAAGTAAATCCAAATTGTAGAGTATTTGAAGCTCTTAACGGAACAGATGTTCAAAAATTACCTAAATTGGTATTTGAAATGAAACCTACACATCTGAGGATGAGTGTATGGTTCAAAAAGAAAATAAGCGCGTAAGAAGTATTACCAGTTGTAAATGGCAATATTGACTTAGGTCAAATATTGTCTCGGTTAGACAAAATAGCTGGCAATGGTAATCTTATTAAATTAAAGCTATATACTAGCGATATAATTTTCAAAAAGTGCACTATAAAAGAATTCAAGAGTAAAGGAAATGAGTTATGTAAAAGAGTTACTATTTATTTATGCGAATCACCTAGGTTGATAACAGAAAAAAAAGAGAAAAATGAACTTATGACCAAATATCACGATAATCCCCTCTTAGGAGAACATTGTGGTCAAAAAAGGCTACTTAAAAAATTGAAGTCGGCCTACAGATGGCGTAACATGTCACGTGATGTAGCTAATTACGTAAGAAAATGCCATAAATGCAAAATAAACAAAGCAAAAATTAAACATCGCGAACCAATGATTATTACCCCAACCCCTCAACAAGCCTTCGATATTGTATGCATAGATACCATCGGGCCTTTCCAAAAATCGAATCGCGGCTACAGTTACGCTGTAACTATACAGTGTGAATTAACAAAATACATTGTAATAATACCAATACTGAACAAAGAAGCAGTAACTGTGGCGAAAGCAATCGTTGAACATTTTATTTTAATTTACGGTCCCATGAAGGAAATTAGAACCGATATGGGACTAGAATACAAAAACGAATTAATTTCTAACATCTCAAAACTACTTTCAATAAAACATAGTATTTCAACTGCCTATCATAGTCAAACTATAGGGGGGTGTGAGCGTAATCATAGGGTTTTTAACGAATATGTTCGCATGTATATTAATGAATCACTAACCGATTGGGATAATTGGACAGCTTACTATGCGTTTTGTTATAACACAACCCCAAGTAGCTACCATAATTACACGCCCTTCGAATTAGTCTTTGGGAGGAATGTAAATATTCCCGGAACTCTAATGGGTTCTAGCATTGATCCTCTGTATAATTTGGACGCTTATGATCAGGAGGTACGCTACAGACTACAAGTGGCTCATAAAAGGGCTAAAGAGCATCTAGAAAAAACCAAAAGGGAGCGTAAA
This sequence comes from Galerucella nymphaeae, assembly GCA_963978555.1. Lineage (NCBI taxonomy): Eukaryota > Metazoa > Arthropoda > Insecta > Coleoptera > Chrysomelidae > Galerucella > Galerucella nymphaeae. The sequence continues at coordinate 9,520,006 of OZ021713.1, forward strand.
GTTAAATATGATGTCGGTACCGATGAGTTAATACTACAACGTGGTGATCTTGTTACTCTGACAAATGAAAACAGGAGTAAATTCGAAAAACTCTATAATGGTCCCTTTACGGTAATTTCCACAAATGGCCCAAATTGCGTTATTAGTAACTTTAAGGATAAAGAAGTGACTGTACACAAAAATCGATTACAAAAATACGCCTAAATAAACAATAATTGTATAGTTTTGTTATTTACCATTTTTCTTACGTTATAAGGGAGCTCCTGAAAAATTATGTATTTTTAGCTTATACTGTATAATTAATTTCAATTTCATTTCAGTCAATTTGTACATATCTATTGTCAGCAAAATATTACATTTAATCATGGTTCACTAGTTGAATATTTTTAAATATATTTTTGCGTTTATTGGAATTCACTTACTCTGCAAGTTTGTTGTTATTCTGAGGAATTTATAAGAATCAAGTTTTCTAGTGCTCTGTCATTTGTTTATTCGTGATGAATAGCTTCTTAGGACAATGCCCTTCACAAGTGGCCATAGTGAAGGTCATTCTCCTCAAAGAGGGAAGGTGTAACGTCTTTTGTTTACATTAGAGTTCAATAGTAGTTTTTACGCAACAGTTGAACCAACTGTATTAGTAATTTCAAATTACATAGAAATCGCTAATTCTAACTAGCTTGCAGAATATACTTATTGTTTTGTCTATTGAAATATATGAATTGCTTTGATGACATTATTAGTATGTTAATTGCTTTCATTCTATTCTTTGTCAATTGAAAATAAACTTGTAACAAATTCGGTCTCTGGAGTTTCAATTATATAATAGTTGCCGAATAATTATCGATATCCTGAACTTCCATTACACCCCGACAACAACAGTTTTATTTTGACGTGATTCTTTCAGATCTGTTTCAATGATTAAAACATCGGCATGATCTTCAGATTGCTGGACACAGATATTATGAACCTCAAAATGATTAGTTAACATGGAAATAAATCTAGTTTTGTTGCTGTTATCACCAAGAAACTTATCTTGGCTTATCGTTGCGTTCATTGTCTCATCGAATAAGATTTCGGCCGATGACATTTTAGAAGATCTACGGATTTTTCCATACTTCTCAGAGTTTTGCTGATGTTTAAATATCCACCGAAGACAATAATAGTATTTGGGCCAAAATGCTTTTGTACAGATAGAAAAAAGAAACATTTTGATGCCATACAACTCTGTGTAAACGAGAGCCACCGTCAATTATATAAGTTGCATTTTCAAAATCAGGTTGAGATGTCAATGGTTCAAAGTTTTCAAAAATATATGACTTCTTAGTTCTACGGATACCAGTGTCATCAAAAAGTGATACCGGATACGGATCCAATTCATACTTAAAATATTCTTGGTTGATTTATTCATGGCACTCATTCTTTGAAACAATAGTAACGGATCGACGGGTACTGTACGATCGTGTACTTTGATTTTTACATTTACTGTTGAAATTGGAGAACTCTACTAGCGTGCGTGAATTTAATATCATTGAAATTCGAGCCCAGAACTTTTTCAATCGCAGCAGTACCAATTTCTTGCGCCCTATAGCAGTTTATTTTTCCATCTCCAGTCAGTCCCGCTGCGATGAACATAATTTTATGGATCCGCGGAAAAGGATTGTTTGATTGAAACCATTCCGAAAGTCTCTGTATATCAGTATCATCTTTAACAATTAGCAAATCTCTTGCATCGACATGTTGTTCACTGCTATTAAAAGAAAGATCACAAAAATTCCTGAGACCTTCGGAAATATTACTTGCCGTACCCAGTCCAAGAATCCAGAACGGGCAGCAGGCAGAATTTACAGGCTAGAACAATACCAAGTAGGTATAGCAGCTGCTGCCTACCAAGCGATTTTCTTGAAATATTCCATTCTGGATACATTGTTGTTTTGAAATTGTACGAAAAAGACTCTTTGAATCAGCTCATAGTATATTATTATATTTCAGACCATAAATTGATTGTGGAAATAGGGACTTCTGTGGTGTTATCATTAAAATCAACGTTTAGGGCAAGTTTTTGCAGAAACAGTTGGTCCTACGGAAAAATTACTCATATACTTTTTTGTAGAAAATTTTGTGCTTCTCAATTTCTTTCTTCACTGTTTTCTACCTAAAGTCAATAAAAAAGAAGATATAAGCGGAAAACCAAATTTTTGCGCCCTGTAGCGCCCTGTAGCTCGCGAAGCTCAAGGTCAAATTAGGGTACTTTTCGGGTGTTGTTTGAAAACACTGAATGAAGATGTATACCAAAATTCAGCTCACTTTGAATTATTCCGAAATTTTACCGTAAATTTATCTAATATGAGTGGACTAGTTTGGGTATAAATACCACTCGTACTTCTCTCCACTTACGGGGAATATACCTCAGAGCCAAAGAGGCTCTGAAAATTCCAACCAGGTGCGGCATAAGAATATCCATTCCCCATTGAAGTAGGGCTGGTCTTATTCCGTCAGGTCCTGGTGACTTGAAGGGGGGAAAGCCCGATATGGCCCACCTTATATTGTCCTCATCAATTACTGCACTAGCAGATTGCCAGTCGTATTGTGAGGGTGTTGTTGGTACTTCCATCCAGTTTGACGTTCCAGGAAAGACAGAACCTGGGAAGTGAGTTTCCATAAGAATCTCAGCGCTCTCTTGGAGGTTGGCGGCCTTGTCACCATTTTCCCTTGTAAGGATGCCGATACTCTTATGTTGGTCGTTTGAGAGCGCCTTCTGTAGCCTAGAAACTTGTGGGAAGTCTTCGACTGCCTCACAATAGGCTCTCCAGGCTTCTCTTCTTCTTCTTTTGTCTGCAGACTTTTTTGAACTCTTTGAGGTTGGCTTTGTATATTCCCCAGTCCTCTTTGAGTGTTGTTCGTTTTGCCTTGTTAAAGGTCGTTCTAGCTGTCTTTCTGAGGTGTTCCAGTTCAGGGCACCACCAGCTATTGGTCGTGCCACCTGTCTGAACCATCCTCATCGGACAGGATTCCTTATAGGCAATGTCCATTTTGTTTTGGATAGATACTGTGTACCTTTCCAGTTCCTCATTATTGCTAGGAGTCAGGACCTCTGTTTCCCGCAGAGCACCTTTTAAGAGTCGATTGTAGAGAGCTACATCCGTCCTCTTCGGGTCGCGAGATGTTACAGTGGTCCTGAGATCCTGCGGTGGTCTGACATAGAAATATGATCCGACACTTGCCAGTCCTTAATTTTGTTTGATATTTTGGCTGCCACCAGCGTAATATCTATTAATGTTTGGCTACGGGCGTTAATAAATGTCGGCTCCGTGCCTCTGTTTAAAATTGTTAGATCTTTCTTAATTATATATTCATAAAGAGACTTACCTCGGGCGTTGATATCCTTGCTGCCCCAGCTCAAGTGGTGGGAGTTTTAGTCACAACCCAATATCAGCTCCACTCCTTGTTGTGGCAGTGATCCACTAGTACCTCCGTCTCTTTAGTCGGTGGTAGGGTGGTTGCATCTGAAGGTAGGTACACCGATGCTAGTACCAACGCCGTATATTTGCCTCTTCCATCTGGACATTCCACTTTAACCGCAGTAAGGTCTGAGGTGCAGAATTGTGCCATCGAAGAGGCTCTATATTTCCTTGGGACGTAAACAGCTGTCCTAGGTTGCTGATTGCTTGGTAGGCTGAAAATTTGACCCTTTAGACTACTAAAACCAGTAACTTTGATCTTTATTATCCAGGGCTCCTGGATTAAAGCTATTGCATCCTCCAATACATCAAGGTGCCGACATAGTGTTGCCGTTGCTGCCTTTTTGTGTTGGAGGTTGCATTGTATGATATTTACCTTTTTTCCAACGTCCTTGCCCATGAGTAGGTTGGATGGAGTTGGATTTTCTTTAGAGGTCCATCCGCTCCTACGCTAGGGGAGAGGTGTCCTCGCTATTTTTGGGTACCTCCTCCGTCAGGTCATCGACTGCTTCGACGTCCTTTCCGGAACCCATGGTTGCCTTGGAGTCAGTATCCACTTTAGGTGGCTCGACTGCCAAGGACCTCGGGTCTTCAGAGGTACCCCTTGCTTCTTTCTTCGAAACCCTGATGGTCAATGAGGTGAACGCATAGCTCATCCTCATCGACTTCTTCTTGAGGACAGCCATATCCTTGTCTCCGATCCCGAAGACGAAGAGGTGTCCTCCTGGGTTCACCTTAACCTCATGGTGGAAAGTGCACCATCTTGCCACCGTCAGATCAGGGTTCTGCGCCCTAAGCCGACCAAGCACCCTCTCTTTTTCACCGGATGTCGTCTTGTGGACGTCTTCCGGGATCCAGAGCGAGGCCTTGGTCAGCCTAGGGAGCCCATCCACGCTGACGACCGCCAGTGATGCTTCCTCCCACGGCTTGAGGTTTTTTGTGGCTTTTTTCAGCCACTCTAGCGTCCCGTCGTCATCGCAGACCACTCTGATGATTTCACCAGAGTATGTCCACGACTTAAACGTGGGCGTTTTGCTGTTGGTGCTGGAGGCGGAGAAGATGATCTTGTCCAGTTCCTCTAGCAGTTGGTTTTTGATGATTCTCTCCCGTTCTTCCGTAACCTTACCGTACGGGTTAGTCTCATCTATAATAGCAACCTTGAGGTGTCTCAAGGCGGCATCCGCAAAGGTTTTAGAAGGAGCGGCGACATTTCTGTCGGTGCGCGGCTTCTTCAGCCTTCGCGGTGTCCCCTCCGTGGAGGTGCTCTGGTGGGGGCGCTTTCCTGCAGGGGCAGCCGGTTCCTTGCCTTTGTTCAAGGCGGAGCTCTTGGCGCCCGCCGCAGGAAGTGCCTTTGCTGTTGGAGGTGGAATGACGGAGGGGGGGGGGTGCACTTGTAGTTGCTGCCACCCCTGCTGCTGCTCTTCCTCCTTTTGGCTTCGGCGCCGCAAATGCGCTTCCGCCTTTGTGTTTTATCACGAGGTGATCTTCCGTGTCCAGCCTCGTTCTGTGCAGCATATCTTATTATTCTCACAAATGGCTTAACTCGATTAACTTTTGCTTAAAATGAACCGAATAGCTTCAAATTGTTAAGTATTCTTTTAACAATGTGCGATTTCGATCGCGGTCAATCTGGATATCTTACTGCAAATAAAGCACCCATGTTCTTGTTAAAACTTTGTCATATTTACCATGTAATAAAAGTAAATTCACATGATATTTTTAATTTCTTAGTGCTTGTATCCAAATTTAGACCACACCTGCATCTCTAAAAATTTACAGAAAACATTTAATATCTGGATAACGGTAAGGTTTAGGTATAGGAAAGTATACATGTACTTGCCTTATTTTTTCTCCTGGGTGCATTAAAATAGAGAAAACAGGGTGGTTGTATTTGAAAAAATGAAGAAATTTGATATTTATGAAGTTAAACTTTGAACACTTTTTATACACACCCTGTATAAAATGAAAAATTTTCCGACATAGATTCGAATACGTTTGACCTTGCTTAAGGCAACCGAAGAGAAACCATTTTCATATCTTCAAAGGTCCCCTCGTAAAAAAATAATTTATAAGGGTCTTCAACGGTCAAATTTTCTACAAAAAAATCAATAACTCAAAAAGTGTGCATTTTTCGAAAAAAGTTTTCAGACAAAAGTATACTAAAATATTACGTATATTTCAAAAATGTATTGATGTACAGGGTGATCCTTTTAAAATAACAAAGTAGAACCGGAAGTCGGCAATCTTTGAAAATATTTTAGTTGAAAAGATCGTATCCGAAAACCCAAACGTAGAAATTTTACTATAAGTATTTTGCCATATACAGATAGTTTTCACTCGTCGTGGGACACCCTGTATATTGGAGAGACCACCTTTTCCAAAAGTGCTGCTGCATTTTTTGCAGCTGCTGGAAGTGGTCTAATCTATTTGTGGGGATGTTTGTTACGTTTGGATCAGCAGGTGACGTGATGGGTCGGCCAATCAAAAATGTGATGGAGTTAAAGGAGACAAATCGGTTGGGTCATTGGATAGAGGAGAGACAGGGCGGGAGTTCAGCACTCCCTCGATTTGTACGAGCAAGGTGTTCAATTGTTCAAATGTGAAGGCTACATTTCCTGCTATTCGCCTAAGATGATGTTTCGTGGATTTAACGCCCGCTTCCCACAGTCCCCCGAAGTGGGGAGAGTGAGCAGGAATAAACGACCAAGAGATCCCATCGTTTTCTAGTGATTCAGTTAAATGTTCAGAATTGGTTTTTAGAAATTCGCCTAGTTGTTCTAGTTCTGAATTAGCACCTATAAAATTCGTTCCGCTGTCCGAGTATATTTTGTTCGGTCTTCCACTCCTTGCAACGAAACGCCGTAAGGCTGCTATGAATGATTCCTTCGTGAGATCCGACACTAATTCGAGATGGATCCCGCGGGTGACAAAACAAACAAATAATGATATGTGTTAAAAATAGTGCGTGAACGTCTGATAGGGAGTGAGCCGGTCCTGTGTTGTTCGAAAAACCACCCCTCCGCAAGTGTTGACCTTGTGGTCGAGAACTGGCGCCAAGTGGGACATGTGTTTTTTCAGTATCGTATGAGTATCGTAAAAAGGATCGTCTTATGAACGTTAGTAATTTGATCGCTCTAGTTATATATGTATTATACTTTATTGTGTTTGTTACTGTAGTTAGTTTTAATGGATTCGTTTGTGATTTCTTATATTTAATTTCAACCTTAGATAACACTTTTTAACGAACCGGTGTTTTCTTTAAAGACCTTTTTCACATTTTGGTGCCGAAACCAGGGAAGTGTTTGTTGAAAACTAAATTAACGTGAACCGAAATAATATTTTAAAAATGGAATCAAAAATCGAAGTGTCTTTACGTACAAATTATCGCAGACAGTTAACAAAATTGTGCAGAACCGTTGACAAGACCGTAAAATTAACGGAAATTTTACCGGACGAGCTTTCAGTTATGTGTGAAAAAATCAAACTTTTACGAGTTACATTGAACGAACTAAACTCAAAAATTTTACCCACTGTATCAGACGAATTGTTCGAAACGAAATGTGATATGACATCCATGCTATGGATGCTATTGCAAGTTTGGAAGTGGCTATAAAAGGCAGAACGAGAGGCGATCAACCGCAGAACGTGAGACTTGGGTATTCACGAATTCCCCAGGATATCCCTCAGAACCCAGACAGGAGTGACGGTAACGTACAAACTCAAAACTACCAGAAATCGGTAAGACTACCTAAACTAGATTTATTAAAATTTAACGGCGACTTGGAAGCATGGCCAGCTTTCTGGGAGCAATACAGTCAAGCTATTCACAATAACACAGAGTTAAGTATAAATTGTGAATTTATCTATTTGAAGTCGCTATTAACGGGTAAAGCGGCTCTAACGATTTCGGGATTAACGTGTAATCAAAACTCCTATAATGATGCAATCGATTTATTAAAAGCAGAATATGGACAATCGGAACGAATTATTGACTGTGACGTACAAAAACTATGCGCTATTCCGTCGGTAAAATACGAAAAGGATGATAGTGGCTTACGACGGCTATACAATACGGCGTCCTCGATAACGTGCTCATTGGAATCTTTGGGTATATCAGCTGATCAGTACGGGTTAATGGTTAAATCCATGATTTTTAACGTTTTACCGTATAACTTGCGGGTTCAATTTAATAAAATTAAAATACTAAGTGTGGCCAACGAAATTGAATTATTGAACGGATCGAGCCCGGTATCAATTACGACAGAGCCGGTCTCAGTAAATTACGAAAAACAGATCGCTGATTTATTGAACTTTATAAAAATCGAAGTGAACGCGCTTGAGCAAGCTCATGATAGTGAAAATAAAGACGATAAAATAAACGCGAGTGCGCGAGCAAATTTTGGACATTCGACGCGTAACGAACCGCGAAATCGATTTAAATCCAGCAATAACGAAACATTTAGTGCTCAGGGACTATTGAGTACGATTAATTACCAGTTTTCATTTTGTAAAAATAAAAATCATTCAACTAAAGACTGTTTGAGTACTTTCACGAGTTTGAACGATAAAAAGAAACTTTTACAGAACTATGATAGTTGCTTCCGTTATACCGGGTTGAATCATAGATCTAAATTTTGTAAAACAAAAAACATTACGTGTAGACGGTGTAAAGGCCGACATGTTACCACTCTGTGTGATCCTTCATTAAACCGAAAAATGAAGATATAACACAGAACGAGCAAAGTCGCAGCTCTAACGAACAATCAGCTGTGACTGCGTTTTCTACAGGTCGTCTCGAAAATGTATATTTGCAAACCGCATGTATTTTTGTGAAATCGAATGAAAATAATCAAGACTTATTCTTACGTGCCGTCTTCGATGCAGGAAGCCAATTAACTTATATTAAACAACGCGTTTCGCGTGAACTTAATTTACCGATTATCGGAACACATGAAATTTCAATTTGTGTTTTCGGAAGTTCACAGCGAGGTGTCGCCAAATTGTGCAATAAAGTTGAAGTGGCCATAAAAGGTCAATATTCAGATAAGTTGATTAAAATACATGCAATTGAAGCACCCGAAATTTGCTTTGATTCGATTAAACCTCCTTGTCTTACTGACCCAGTTATCGAGGATTTCGCAAGACAATATCAATTAGCAGATATTCAAACAACTTCTTTATATTCGACCGGGATATCTTTGCCAATCGGAAGCGAAAACTATTGGTCGTTGGTTACCGGTGAAACGCACCCACTAACAGACAAATTGCGGGCTATAAATACGGAAGTGGGGTGGACGATTCATGGTGCAAGAGAATCTAACGAAGTAGCTCCGGATTTTTCTGTAAATTGTAACGTCTCGACTATTTCACATTCGCAAATCATTGAAAGTAATATCGAAACGGACTTGACAGAAAATGACAATTTAAATTTGAAAAGATTTTGGGATTTAGAGACAATCGGCATTAACGGTGCGGAAGTAAAAGTAAAAGATGCTTTTACCGATAAATTTATGGACAATAACGTGCGGTTTAAGGGCAATAGGTATGAGGTGACTTTACCGTGGCAAGCAGATAAAACTTTGGACTCAAATTACTCGGGAGCCTTTGTCCGCGTAAAAAACTTAGTGAACAAATTGTGTCAAAACGGAAATTTACTAGAATATGACCGAACGCGCGAATACGAACAATTAGGATGTTCGGAACTAGTGAAGGAAAACAAGGTAAATCATAATAAAACGTATTATTTACCGCATAGACCAGTTTATCGGAGAGACAAAGAAACTTCTCAAGTTCGAGTAGTATTCGACGCGAGTGCGCATGCGCCGGGAATGCCATCGTTGAACGACAAACTAATAACGGGTGAAAACTTAGTTCCATCGATGAGCTGCCGAAACTTGAAACTTTTAAAATGTGTAGTCACTTTTGGAGTTACTACTAACCCATTTTTGTTAGCGGTTACCCTCAAAAAGCATTTAACCAAACAACCGGAACATGAATTTGGAAAATACTTATTAGATTCATTTTATATAGATGACTTCGTAAAATCTGTAGATAACGATGATATTGCCTTAGAAGTATATAAACGCTCTAAAAACATACTATCTGAAGCAAATATGAACATGAGAAAGTGGTGTTCAAACAGCACACGTTTAACGAAAGTTTTTAACGATATAGAAATTGATACGAAAAACATTAAACCCAGTGACCCAAAAAAGATTTTAGGAATAAATTGGTTTACGATTACCGATCAGTTAGTAATTGATATTCCTACAATTTTTAACAATTTTGTTTTTTCTAAAGAACCTACTAAGAGAATAATACTTCAAACTATTGGAAAAGTATTTGATCCAATCGGTGTCCTGAGCGGATGTACCGTAACAATAAAATTACTTTTACAGAAAACTTGGAAAAAAAACCTTGAATGGGATAAACCGTTACCGAACGAATTTATTATGGAATGGAACCTATGGATAAAAGATGTGTCCAGCTTAAACGACTACGCTATACCTCGCTGTATATTAAATGATCGAAAGGAACCTGTAGAACTACACATCTTCGCTGAAGCTAGTCCTCAAGCTTATGGAGCGGTAGCATATTTGAAACGTTTAGATAATAACGATTGCAACTTTTTAATGGCACAGAATCGAGTCGCACCATTAAACCAGACGTTGACATTGCCTAAGTTAGAATTGACTGCAGCTTTATGTGCATCAAGATTAAAAAAATACATCATAGAAAATGTCGAATTGAACGTAACTGAAATATTTATATGGTCGGACTCCAAGATCACTTTGCATTGGATTAATGGAAATAAATATAAATGGAAACCATTTATTCAAAATCGGGTACAGGAAATTCGAAATACGAATGATGTCATATTATGGAAATACTGCCCAGGCAAAGAAAATCCTGCAGATCTTTTGACAAGAGGACTACAAGCTTCAAAATGGTTGAAAGAATCGGAACGATGGCTTCAGGGCCCGACATGGTTATCGTTAACTAAAGAAAATTGGCCAGCAGAAGAGCATTTCAATTTAGAAAATGGAGAAACAACGATATTTTCTTGCTTGGCAAAGACAAAAGAAGTCGATGTTGAAGGTAACGATGAGATAAATACAGTGGAAGAAATATTTTCCTTGGACCAATTTAGCAGTTATGAAAAGGTTTTGAGAGTAACGGCTTTTATATTCAGATCTATCAGTAACACAAAGATCAAAGAAAACCAACGGAGGATTACCGGATATATAAGAACGGAAGAAATGCTGAACGCTGAGACATATAGGATACGAACAACTCAAGAACAAAAATATTTTGAAGAAATAAAGAGCTTAAAAAAAATAAAGAGATTTCTAAAAAATCCGAGATTTTAAAACTTAATCCATTTTTGGATAAAAATTATGTACTTCGACTAAAGGGAAGGCTACAAGAATCCTGTATAAATTACGACGAAAAACATCCTATAATTATACCTAAAAAATCTGAATTAACAAATAAATTTATTTGGAACGCACACGAACGAACCAAGCATAGTGGAACGAATTCTACACTAGCTGAAACTAGAAAAAAGTATTGGATAATTCAGGGTAGACAAAGAATGAAAGCGGTTATAGGAAGATGTGTTGTTTGTAAGAAATTGAAAGGAAAATCAGGAATGAAGCCCTTTGCTCCCTTACCAAGAGACAGGATCACCAGAGCACAACCGTTCAATGTGACTGGAACAGATTTTGCTGGCCCATTGTACATAATTAAGAACGAACAGCGGGTGAAAGTGTACATTATGCTATTCACTTGTGCTGTAATAAGAGCAAAACACCTGGAATTGGTGGAAAGTCTCACAACAGAAATTTGTGTACTAAGTCTTAGACGTTTTATTGCCAGAAGAGGTGTACCAAATATAATCTATTTAGATAACGCAAAAACATTCAAACGAACAGCTTTGGAATTAGAAGAATTGACGGAAATATTGCAACAAGAGGAAATACAGGATTTAGCAAGAAAAAATAGAATTAATTGGAAATTCAGTGTGGAAAGAGGTTCATGCTGGGGAGGCTTTTGGGAACGTTTGGTTCGTACTGTCAAAACATCTTTAAAGTCAACTCTATTGAAAAAAATGGTTGCACTCGACGAGTTACGAACAATAGTGGCCGAGGTAGAAGCTACCGTAAACTCCAGACCGTTAACCTATATAGATAAGGACCCAGAAAACTTATTTATATTGACACCCGGAAATTTTTTACTGGGATAAGTCGATTTAGGATTTAACGCAAATTTAAAATCGAAGGAAATAAAGAGAAACGATATTTTGAAAATATGGAAAACCAGAGAAAAAACAATGGATCCGTTTTGGAGAAAGTGGAAGGCTGATTATTTGAAACAATTACGCTCAGCCCATTATAAAGATAATCCGAAGCCTAAATAAATTGAAGAAGGAGACGTGGTACTTTTACAAGACCAGGATAGACCGCGCTTAACATGGAAACTTGTGAGAATTACTCAAACCTTTCAAGGAAAAGTAAGAGCATGCGAAATAAAGACAAGTAACGGTGACAAGCTTAAACGTCCAGTGCAGTGCTTGTATCCGTTGGAAATCGATAGTTTCGCGGCCGGGGAGGATGTTAAAAATAGTGCGTGAACGTCTGATAGGGGGTGAGCCGGTCCTGTGTTGTTCGAAAAACCACCCCTCCGCAAGTGTTGACCTTGTGGTCGAGAACTGGCGCGAAGTGGGACATGAGTATCGTAAAAAGGATCGTTATGAACGTTAGTAATTTGATCGCTCTAGTTATATATGTATTATACTTTATTGTGTTTGTCACTGTAGTTAGTTTTAATGGATTCGTTTGTGATTTCTTATATTCAATTTCAACATTAGATAACACTTTTTAACGAACCGGTGTTTTCTTTAAAGACCTTTTTCACAATATGTAGGCTTTAGCTATTTTACAGCCGCGTCCTTTTCCATCTTTGACTAAAAAAGGCCCAGCGTAATCAACCCCTGTTGTGAAAAAGGGCGGAGCTGGATTTATCCGATTCCTTGGGAGGCTGCCCATGATTAGATTGATATCGCGAGGCCTGGCTTTGAAACAATGAACGCATTCGTGGACAGTTTTTCTAGCTAGATTGCGCCCTGCCAACGGCCATAACTGCTTACGTAATGAAAATAGTAACTGTTGCGGGCCAGCATGTAATAGCCGAATATGCTATCTTTTGAACAGAAGCCTTGTAAACGGATGTTTGGCAGCTAATAAAATTGGGTGTTTTTCTCGTACGCACAGTCAGATTGTGCTAATCTGCCTCCCACTTTAACAATTTCATTGCTATCTACAAATGGTGATAATTTAGCTTCAGCTTCGTGTTTACTTCACGAGATATTTGTTTGAGAGTTTCTATTTCTTTGCTGGAGGATGATATTTGAGAGAGTTTAGCGAGATTTAAACAAGCATTTGTGATTTCGTTTCTATTGCGGGGACCGATGACTCGGTCCTTCCTTTGTTTCTTACAATTTTCTTTGAATCGCAAACAATACGCAATTATTTGTTCTACCTTGCTAAGGTTGGAATATTTTTCAAATTGCTTGTATGTATCTACATTACAAACATATGACTGTATACTCTTGCGCATGTCAGGAAGCTGAAATTCTGGCAAGGGTGAAATTGGCCAATAGCTAGTCCGGTCCATTCCAATAATTATCTAGAGAGCACTAGTCGGAAGGCATTACGCCGCGTGATACATGATCGGCAGGGTTACAAGAAGTGAGTACATGACGCCATTCATTCGCGCTAGATAACTCTTGTATTCGAGCTACCCGGTTCGCAACAAATGTTTGGAGAAGATTAGGCGCAGTCTTCAGCAACCCAAGAACTGTTGTTGAGTCACACCAATACGTGCTACTCTCTATTGGTAAGTCGATAGACGTGACGACCCTTTGTCCTAGTTGAACTAGCAGAAGTGCTCCCATGAGCTCTAAACGAGGCACAGTTTGTGTTTTTAGTGGTGCCACCTTGGATTTGGCACAAATAAGCGCTACACAAAACTTGCTATACAAATCCTTGCATCTGATGTTAACGCATGCGCCAAAAGCTTTCAATGAGGCATCTGAGAATCCGTGGATCTCCACATTACTAGACTTTGTGGTAGTTACCTGCCGTTTTATATTAAGCTTGTTCAAGGAACCTAACTCGCTGAGGAATTGTAACCATCGCGTGTGTAAAGAGTTTGGAAGGCTTTCATCCCAGGACAACTTTTCGAGCCATATATCTTGCAGTAATATTTTCGCAACTATAGTGGAGGGACTCAACAGTACCAAGGGATCGAAAATTTGCGAAGATTCGGACAAAATACTTCGTTTTGTGACCTTTTGGCTAAAATTGTCGTTAATGCAGTAAGTTAAAAAATCCGGTTTGGCATGCCCTCCAAAACTTGCGTAGAATTTGAAACCCATTTGCGCAATGAGAAGCCATAATTTCGCAAAATGTCAGTCACCGTGTTAGCTATAAAAACGGCTTCCCCGACCGTTTCGGCTCCTCTAATGAAGTCATCAACATAGAAATGGTGTTTTATGATTTCAGATATTTCAGGAAAATTTTGAGCGCAGTCTAAAGCTATTTGAAAAAGGCACCTAATGTCCAGAAATGACGCGGAGGAGGTTCCGTAGCTGATAGTAACTAGTTTATAATATGTATATAGAATATTTTCGGCACTTTCACGCCATAGAATACGCTGCAACGAGTGCTGGTCAGGGTTAACTAGACACATTCTGTACATCTTTACCCAAACAGCGGGAGGTTCATAACAAAACACATAGGTATATTAATGTGCATTATATATTGTTATAGATTGAATCATGATATGATTATTTTAATGAAAATTCAAGATGTCACAATTATAACAAACTAGAAACAATTCATGAAAATAAACATTAACAATGAACAATTCATATACACCCTGTAGGTAAAATTTATATAATAATAGATGTTGGCATTGAAATATGGAAGGTAGATTCATAATAACAATTATTTGAAGTATACTGTCAATATACCCAATCGGAATGTTTGTATGTCATGTTTATTATATGTTTGATTTAAATTGTAAGATTTTGAATAATGTTTAAGATAAGTTATAAAGATACTCTGATTTAGTTTATGTTATAAATTCAAATTAATAATATCATGAATAACAAATTTGATTAAAATGTCATAAAGTATCAAGTGAAATAATGTTGGGATGTTGGTAAGACATTGTGGAAGGAAGTAGATTAGGTTTTTGCTGGAGAGGTTGCTAAGGGGTTGTTAAGAGATGGTTGACGGGTGACGAAAAAAGAAAGTCACAGAAAATTTTTGTCAGAAAAAATAAAAAGTGTTTTCTTCTGAAAAAAAAAACCAGGGAATATAAGTAGCAAGGTGGTTTTTTTTTGGTCGCAACGTGCCACGATACTGTTAAGTCTCCGGCAAGGGCGAAGAAAAAAGAATTTAGATAACCAAACGTAAGTAAAATCATAATTCCTTTAATCCTATTCACCTATAACCCGCTTCTTAGAGATAGGCTAAAGCGCTAGGGCGAAATGAAAGATAACTCGGGGGGCCCATCAGGGGCCCCTCGTGATAAACCGCCGGATATTCCAACAAAGTATAGGTATTTAGACTCACCACCGTACATAATTATTGTTGAAAGCAAGGATAAAAATGTAGCTTCACTGCACCCAATCGCAGTCGGCAGAATTCTTAAAAACAACAAAATCAACGGAGTATTAAAAGTAACAAGAAAAGGTACGAACCGCATAGGAATAGACTTCAAGAGTCATGAAGCCGCTAATGACTTTATGGAAAACGAACTACTAGGCCAGCAAAACTGGAATGGAATGATCCCTGCGACATTGGTTTCATGTAGAGGCATAGTAAGAGGAGTAGAGCTAGACACAACAATGGAGGAAATAATTGAGCAAGGTAAATCAAATACGAGAATATTAGGAGCAAGGAGGCTAGATAGAAAGAAAGCTGAGAATACCTATATACCAAGCGTCTTGATCACTTTTGAAGGTAGAAACATGCCAAAGAACATAGAAATAAACTATTATGAACTAAGAGTACAAGTATATGTGGGTCCTGTAATACAATGTTTTAACTGCTTAAGATTTGGTCATTCTCTAAAGATTTGTAGGGGCAAAGAGAGGTGCAAGAGATGTGGAGATAATCATTGTGAAGAAGAATTGCAAGAAGGAAATTCAATGTATATACTGCAAGATGGGACACAAAGCAACGGACAGAATAAATTGCGAAGAATATAAAAGACAAAAAGAGATTAAGGAACTGATGACATATGAAAACATATCTTTCTATGAAGCAAGTAAAAGAATTCCAAGACAAGGTAGCAAAAATCAAAATGAATATACATATGACAAAAATGCTTTCCCTAGTATGCCTTCCACCAGTCACAATCAGAATAATACAATCACAGTGGCAGAGAGACGACATAACAGCACAACATCAAAATCATATACGTATATAGTAAAATCCCCAAGAAAACGAATAGCCACATCCCCAGGAATACAATACGATAAAATAGCCCATAATAGCTGCCTATTCCCAACACTATGTAGAACTCCGAACTATAGAGATAAAAGACACACATCTCCAGTGAACACAAATCAAGGAAATACAAGTCACAACATGGACGAAGAAATGACAGAAATAGTACCAATAGGAGATTTTTTTAAAAATTCATTAAGCCAGACAACGCTAACCTAACCTAACCTAACCTAACCTAACCTAACCTAACCTAACCTAACCTAACCTAACCTAACCTAACCTAACCTAACCTAACCTAACCTAACCTAACCTAACCTAACCTAACCTAACCTAACCTAACCTAACCTAACCTAACCTAACCTAACCTAACCTAACCTAACCTAACCTAACCTAACCTAACCTAACCTAACCTAACCTAACCTAACCTAACCTAACCTAACCTAACCTAACCTAACCTAACCTAACCTAACCTAACCTAACCTAACCTAACCTAACCTAACCTAACCTAACCTAACCTAACCTAACCTAACCTAACCTAACCTTTTTTTTTTTTTTTTTTTTTTTTCGATGGAGGAAATCTTCTAAAGACCTTGGGATGATGTCCCAAGTTGCGGATTCAACCATCCATGTTTGAACCCAATCCCGTTAGGCAGGAAAGGGCCATTCACTCTTAAAGAGCCATGGACGATCGCCTACCAGCTAAAACCTGCCATCTTCTCTGGGTAAGAGTACCCGGGACCAATTCTTTGCGAATGTAACTTCAGGTACCTTCCCGTAGCATCCATTATCTTCTCACGGTTGTTAGTTTCCGCATCTCTGTAATTCCCTTTCCGTCTCTTCTTTCTTCTTTATCATCCCTGAGATAATTTCGACAACAGCGTTGTACCTGTCTTCACTAACTATCGCTTTGCCTATCAAGTTTTGTGGTGTTATGTCTCCTAGTAGGGCATGTAATCTGCGTCTGTCGCTGGAGTATGTTCTACACTGAAAGATGCAGTGTTCGGCATCGTCTTTAACTTCGCATGCTATGCAGATATCGTCAGTGGTCTTGCCGATTTTATGTGTATAGGATCTGAAGGATCCGTGGCCGGTCAGGAATTGCGTGAAGTAGTAATTAGTCCTTTTGAATTTACAATTGTACCATCCGATTATGTTCGGAATCAGCCTCCTGGTCCATGATGCCTTGGATGTCTCCGTTTCCCATTCGTGCTGCCATGTCTCAATAGTCCGGTCCCTTGCCTCTGTTTTCTCTCTATCTTCGTTGTCGTATAACATTTTCCTTTCCCTGGCAACAAGTGGATTGGCACCACTCCTGCAATGACCTGCAGGGCTATTGTAGAGACTGTTCTGTAAGAACTAATGACCCGTATTAGGGGTTTTCTCTGCGTCTTCGTTAGTATTTCCCTATACTTTCTCATGTGCAGGGCGTCAGCCCATACAGGTGCACCATATAAGATAATGGAGTGGATAACTTCAAGGTACATCTTTCTTTTACCGCTGTTTGGACCTCCGATGTTTGGCATCAACCTTTGGATGGTAGCTGTTTTTTCCTCCGCTTTTTGTGCTACTTTGGTGATATGTTTCGTATATCTGAGACCAGAATCTAAATATATACCCAGGTATTTAGTGTATGCAGTTGGTGTTAATGGATAATTTCTCATTTGAAATGGCATATGTTCCCTATCCCTCGGACCCTTAAGTATGATTATCTCGGTCTTGTTTGTCGCCAGCTTCAAGTCGTGTTTTTCCATCCAGGTATCGACTTTTCTGCAGCACGCATTCACTTTCTCAACTACATCCCACTTCATGTCACTCTCTACCAAAATGGCTAGGTCATCTGCATAGGCGATAGATGTTACATTTTTTCCATAGTTAATTTCTAGAACGTCATTATACAGTACGTTCCACAACGTGGGTCCCAGTACAGAACCCTGCGGAACTCCCGCGGAGAGTTTCATTTCCTCTTTCCGTTCCAACTTAATATGTCTATCCGTAAGGTAGCTTTGGATAATATTTACTATATACCGTGATACTCCCGCTTCTTCCAATTTGTTGATGATCAGGCTCCAGTTCGCAGAATTGAAAGCGTTTTTAACGTCAAACATAATCATTACCGCCCATTTGTACTTGGTTTTTCTTGCTATATCTGTTATCCTTCTCACTGCGTCGATAGCAGATCTGGCTCTCCTAAATCCGTACTGCCTGTCGGAGATGACATGAAGTGCCTGGAGTTCTTCTTCCAATCTACTTTTTATAATACCTTCGTATAACTTTCCTATACAGTCTAACAGACATATGGGCCTGTACGAACTAGCTTCTCCAAGCGGCTTTCCTGGTTTTGGAATTAACACCACTTTAGCTGACTTGAGTTCTCTAGGGAAGGAGTGCGTTTTGATCAGTTCGTTGAGGACACTTGTAGTCATGTCAGGTTTCTCTTCCACCATTGCTTTGACTGCTTCTGGAGTCATTCCGTCTGGACCTGGTGCTTTAGCCGGCTTTATGGATTTGGCGATCTTTTGTGTTTCATCAGTCGTGATTGTGTTCATGACTTCTGCCGGCATAGTAGTGAAATTTGCATCTGGTTTAGTCGGAAACAGACCCTCTATTATCTCCTTTTTTAGCTGTGTGCCTATCCCATACCGCGTTTCCACTTTCAGTGTTCTCATAACAATTTTATATGCATCACCAAAAATATCCTCATTGAGAGTTTTGCACATGTTTTTCCAGCAGGTACGTTTTGTTCTGATTATAGATGTGCTGAGTAGTTTTTTGGCTTGTTTATATTGTTCTTTCAACTGCAGTTGTGACCTTTCTCTTTGTGTCCTACGTCTCAGGCGGTTGCATGACTCCCTCAGTTCCTGGATTTCACTAGTCCACCAGTATGGTACTGTATAGGTTGTCGTGGTTTTGCTGCAACACCGGTTATAGGCAGATAATATTTGTTGTCTCCAGACGTTAAAACTACTGATATCCTCGGTTAACCCCCTGATTATTTTGCGAAATTTACCCTCATCAAAAAACACTCTCTTCCTGCCCGCTTTGTTGGTTCTAGTACTGATCTCAAACACTATATATAACTAACACAGAAGTTTGCAAAAAACGCGGGAAATTTTAAGAAAGATATGGTGATGAAATGGTTGAACAAGCACCGGTATGAGCCAACTGACAAAATGGACATTGAAACAGGTACCCAAACAGACCCCATAGGTGCAATTGCACGAAAAGAAACGGCGGAGATAAGCACGCAAACGGATCCGTGGCACGCGGGTGGAGTAGAAAAATGTATCACAATGTTGTTTGTCGCCAGCTTCAAGTCGTGTTTTTCCATCCAGGTATCGACTTTTCTGCAGCACGCATTCACTTTCTCAACTACATCCCACTTCATGTCACTCTCTACCAAAATGGCTAGGTCATCTGCATAGGCGATAGATGTTACATTTTTTCCATAGTTAATTTCTAGAACGTCATTATACAGTACGTTCCACAACGTGGGTCCCAGTACAGAACCCTGCGGAACTCCCGCGGAGAGTTTCATTTCCTCTTTCCGTTCCAACTTAATATGTCTATCCGTAAGGTGATACTGATATCCTCGGTTAACCCCCTGATTATTTTGCGAAATTTACCCTCATCAAAAAACACTCTCTTCCTGCCCGCTTTGTTGGTTCTAGTACTGATCTCAAACACTATATATCTATGATATGTGAATAGATTCTCGTCAAGTACCTCCCAGTTTTTCACTTTCTTGGCACATCTTTCGCTAGCCAACGTCACGTCAATATGACTGATGCTGGTTCCTCTTACGAAGGTGGGATCTTTGTTATTCAGGACTGTTATATTTTCCGCTGAAATCCATTCATCCCATAATTCTCCTTTCGCATCATTTTGTGAGGAACCCCATAACCTCGATTTCGCGTTTATGTCTCCCGCGATTATGAAATTGCGTACAAGCCGTGCCGTGCCCACGATATTTTCTAGGTGTTCTTTGTACCTTTCCATGCCTATATTGGGAGATATATAGCATGCAATTATAGCTATTTCATCTAGTTGTAATAGGATGTGCCCTTTTTTCTTCGTGATTTTGTTAATATTTATGTTTTTATTGTTGAGAAGTACAGCGACATCGGTATCCGTGTCCGTCATCCAGCCATATCTATTGACTATGTTTTTGTTGGGTTCTGGGACAATAATTATATCAGCCTTTATCTCTTGGGCTTTTGCATATATGAGGTCATGCGCCGCTTTGGCTCTGCCGACATTTATTTGGAGAATTTTTAGTTCTTTGGACATGAGATTTCGGCAGCTTCGCCTTTTCTCTCTTCAATGTTTTCACCCGGTTCCTCCCAGAAAACGTCCTCTTCCGTGTGTGTAGGCTTCGGCTCTTTGTGAACTATCATTGCGCTGCTATGTGACGTGTTTGTTGGTCCCCCACTCCCGTTCTCGACAGGATCTGTGCCCTCCTCTTGCTCATATGGCTTTCGTCTTTCCCTTCTTGTTGCACCCCCTCTCTCTAGACCTCTAGCTTTTTTGAGGGCCGCCTTGAACCTAGTACACTCCATGCTGCCCATTTTATGATTTTCTTCACAGAGAACGCATCTTACATCCTCCTTACATTCTTTAAGGTTGTGGCCTACTTTACCACATCTAAAGCATAAGCCTCTTCTGTCTGGCCCCCTACATTGCTCCGTTGAGTGCTCGTAGTCCCAGCATCTGATGCATTTTTTCACATTCACCCTTTTTTCCATTTGGCATCTGACTATGCCTATTCTCAGGTATGACCTGCTCAGTAGCTTGTCTGCCTCCTTGCGAGGAAGCACCACCGTGGTGGCTTGGGTGCTCCCACGAATAGGCCTTAGCTCCGTTACCTTATAAGTTTCTTCCCAATTTCCTAGTTCCTCTTTTATAGCCTCTATCACCTCTTCTTTCGTAGAGTCTGCCGCCATGCCCCTTATGTGCACTGCAACGTTATTCTCCTCGCCTAATTGCAGCGTTTTAAGTCCCCCTTCGGATGTACTTATTGCCGCCCTAATCTTATTCAACGCTTCCCTGTCTTTCTCAATAGTGATTAGTAGCCTGCCGTCTTTTGTGCTTCTCAGGGATCTTACAGCCTCTGCCGAATTCGAATCTTTAACTGCATTCTTCACAGTGCTCAGGATTTGTTTGTAATCTGTGCCCTTTTTCGACACTATCATACCGTACGTCGTGTGTTGCCTCGTATTCGTGGTATATATTTTGACCTCTGTGTCTGTCTTGTGAAAAATAACTTCGCACATTTTCCTCAGCTCTGTTGTTACCATTGAACTAATATGGTGGAGCGCCACTTTCCCTTTCCCTCCTATCTCTTCCTTCACCATTCGGAGCTTGTCCCATATCTCCTCTCTTTTCCCTGTGTGCTTGATCCTGATTATTCTTTTGGTTACCCCCGTGTCTCTTTTTGATTTTATTGTGGTCCTCTGCTCCAGAACCTCGAAAGACTCCTCCAGATCCAACAATTCGGGGTACTTTTCTCTGTACAGTTTTTGAATGCTGTATTTCATTTCAGGATCCTCCGGGTTCACCATCACAATTTTTGTGAAGTCATCTGGAGAATCTATTGGGTTTCCCACGATCACTTCAGTTCTTTTGTAGATCTCGTTGGGCCACGTCCAGCTTACGACTCTATCGTATTCTTGAAATGTGTTCACTCCATCAAGGTGGGTGATACATTTTTCTACTCCACCCGCGTGCCACGGATCCGTTTGCGTGCTTATCTCCGCCGTTTCTTTTCGTGCAATTGCACCTATGGGGTCTGTTTGGGTACCTGTTTCAATGTCCATTTTGTCAGTTGGCTCATACCGGTGCTTGTTCAACCATTTCATCACCATATCTTTCTTAAAATTTCCCGCGTTTTTTGCAAACTTCTGTGTTAGCTCCTTGATTTTGAGATGGGTATTGGGTACTTCCGTTACCACTCTTTGTAGATCAGCTACCAATTTTAGGTATGTCTCTAAACTATCTACGAGGCTGAAGAACTCAACACATTCTCTCCTTTTATATATCTGCTCATCCGATGACGATAGGCTGGCTTTTCTTTTCGTTCCACAATCTTTTGGATTTTTATCCCAGGTATCCGGGAGGGAATTTTTTCGTTTCCTCCCTTGCTCCTTGTCTGCTCTTCCCGTTTCTTTAAAACCGCTCGGGTCGCCCACGGTTATGTCTATAACTTCTATGTTTTTTCTTTCTTTGCTGCTCATATTATTCCCACGAGACGGGTAGAAAAGAAGGTCAGGCGGGGCAGTGCTCCCTTACCCCGCTAAGGCTTTTGTCCCCTCCGGTTCGCCACTTCCGTCGGGCATCGTTCGTGACACTTCTGTAACCCCCAGTGCCATGCATCCCTTGGGCACGATGGTGTTACACCTCGGGATTGGGGGGTTTTTTGTCGCAGGTTTTCTCCTTCGGGACTCTTTATTCTGGGTTGCCATACCATAGCCGAGAGGGTCCCCGTTTTCCGGCGCCGGGAACTCGCCGTTCGTCCTCCAAATCTGGTAGGACTTGTCAGTGTGTTAGAAAGTAACATGGGCCCGTTGGATCTTCTACTGGTATTTCTTGGTGCTATCTACTCGACATCAATAGCCCCACCAGTGCCCCACTGACCGTTTTTGAGCTGTTTCTTAGCTTCACTCTTCCTCTCCCGTCCATTCGGCTCGAGAGAGGAGGAAGTTACTGAGCCACTCCACCTACGACAAGGTCCTACAGCTCCTAGGAGTGGAACCTAACCTAACCTAACCTAACCTAACCTAACCTAACCTAACCTAACCTAACCTAACCTAACCTAACCTAACCTAACCTAACCTAACCTAACCTAACCTAACCTAACCTAACCTAACCTAACCTAACCTAACCTAACCTAACCATAACTAACTTTAACAATTTCATTGCTATCTACAAATGGTGATAATTTAGCTTCAGCTTCGTGTTTACTTCACGAGATATTTGTTTGAGAGTTTCTATTTCTTTGCTGGAGGATGATATTTGAGAGAGTTTAGCGAGATTTAAACAAGCATTTGTGATTTCGTTTCTATTGCGGGGACCGATGACTCGGTCCTTCCTTTTTTTCTTACAATTTTCTTTGAATCGCAAACAATACGCAATTATTTGTTCTACCTTGCTAAGGTTGGAATATTTTTCAAATTGCTTGTATGTATCTACATTACAAACATATGACTGTATACTCTTGCGCATGTCAGGAAGCTGAAATTCTGGCAAGGGTGAAATTGGCCAATAGCTAGTCCGGTCCATTCCAATAATTATCTAGAGAGCACTAGTCGGAAGGCATTACGCCGCGTGATACATGATCGGCAGGGTTACAAGAAGTGAGTACATGACGCCAATCATTCGCGCTAGATAACTCTTGTATTCGAGCTACCCGGTTCGCAACAAATGTTTGGAGAAGATTAGGCGCAGTCTTCAGCAACCCAAGAACTGTTGTTGAGTCACACCAATACGTGCTACTCTCTATTGGTAAGTCGATAGACGTGACGACCCTTTGTACTAGTTGAACTAGCAGAAGTGCTCCCATGAGCTCTAAACGAGGCACAGTTTGTGTTTTTAGTGGTGCCACCTTGGATTTGGCACAAATAAGCGCTACACAAAACTTGCTATACAAATCCTTGCATCTGATGTTAACGCATGCGCCAAAAGCTTTCAATGAGGCATCTGAGAATCCGTGGATCTCCACATTACTCAACTTTGTGGTAGTTACCTGCCGTTTTATATTAAGCTTGTTCAAGGAACCTAACTCGCTGAGGAATTGTAACCATCGCGTGTGTAAAGAGTTTGGAAGGCTTTCATCCCAGGACAACTTTTCGAGCCATATATCTTGCAGTAATATCAAAGTCTATATATTCAAGAAGTCAGCCCACTCTCTCGACGACCCGAGAATCCCCCTCCTGCCGACACTCACCCTCTCAGCGGCGAAAGGCACAGCCGCTGTGTATTTATTGATTTTTTCAGTTCTGTTTGACTTACACGGTGGTGTAGCTGAGCGTTGTATCGGGTGCGCCCAAGAAAGTGATTTTGAATTTTAATTTGTGCGAACGTTATCTGCTGTGTTTTTGATTGTGTGCGATGCCTTCTTGTGGAAATTATTGTTGCGTTGATTTCTGTAGAAACAATACTGCAATTCATAAACAATTATCATGTTCTGTTAAACACAAATGCAAAATTTGTCTAAACTTTTGTAATAAGGAAGATTCTGACCAATCCACATCATTCTGCGAAAAAAAAGTCTATGAAGGTAGAAGGCAGGGACGGTTTGGAGGCTTGACAGTTCCTCCAAAAATTTTCAGTGAATATATGATTTCTTTAGAAAATATATTCACTGAAAATTTCAATGATTTATGTGTGCAGGATGATGTAGGAATGAAGTTGAAGACCAAGTTGTCCACTGTAGCATTTTCGCATCCTTGCCCAAACTTCCCATGGGAATACCTGCTGTCCTTATATACAAGGGTGCGAATCTATTACACACTTAAATTTGCAAATTCCTCACTAAGGACATTTAGAAAGAATAAGGAACATCCTAAATTGAAAATCTTGAAAAATTTATAAATATTCAAGTATTTATTAATTTTTAAGAATGTTCATGTTATTTTTATTTATTTATTCAATACAACGCTACAGAGTACACTTCAAATGGACTTGACCTAAATAATTGTTCATTTGTATCCGTTTTGTCCCAAGTAGATGCTAAACTGTGTTATTTATGTTCATTCTGTATTAGTTATTAAGTATTATCAGATATACGCTCGGAAGTCTATGTTGATGATTTTTTTCAAATCATTCCTCGGTTAAAACAAAATTTCTAAAAAGCTACTTACCAATAATAGTAGCTATTTTATATTTATATATATATATATATATATATATATATATATATATATATATATATAAATATAATTTATATAAGTTTCCAATATTTCTCAAAACAAGAATAAAGTCAACATATTTTCTAATTGCACCCGGTAAATTCCTTCACAAATGAATTCACCATCCGTCCCCTCGTATACTACCAAAAACAGGTGTCGCACATGATTTACGACTCCCAGCAAAAAATGCCGGCGTTTTCCGACGATCAAAAGAGTGAGCTGACTTCTTTAATAATATATAGACTTTGGTAATATTTTCGCAACTATAGTGGAGGGACTCAACAGTACCAAGGGATCGAAAATTTGCGAAGATTCGGACGAAATACTCCGTTTTGTGACCTTTTGGCTAAAATTGTCGTTAATGCAGTAAGTTAAAAAATCCGGTTTGGCATGCCCTCCAAAACTTGCGTAGAATTTGAAACCCATTTGCGCAATGAGAAGCCATAATTTCGCAAAATGTCAGTCACCGTGTTAGCTATAAAAACGGCTTCCCCGACCGTTTCGGCTCCTCTAATGAAGTCATCAACATAGAAATGGTGTTTTATGATTTCAGATATTTCAGGAAAATTTTGAGCGCAGTCTAAAGCTATTTGAAAAAGGCACCTAATGTCCAGAAATGACGCGGAGAAGGTTCCGTAGCTGATAGTAACTAGTTTATAATATGTATATAGAAGATTTTCGGCACTTTCACGCCATAGAATACGCTGCAACGAGTGCTGGTCAGGGTTAACTAGACACATTCTGTACATCTTTACCCAAACAGCGGGAGGTTCATAACAAAACACATAGGTATATTAATGTGCATTATATATTGTTATAGATTGAATCATGATATGATTATTTTAATGAAAATTCAAGATGTCACAATTATAACAAACTAGAAACAATTCATGAAAATAAACATTAACAATGAACAATTCATATACACCCTGTAGGTAAAATTTATATAATAATAGATGTTGGCATTAAAATATGGAAGGTAGATTTATAATAACAATTATTTGAAGTATACTGTCAATATACCCAATCGGAATGTTTGTATGTCATGTTTATTATATGTTTGATTTAAATTGTAAGATTTTGAATAATGTTTAAGATAAGTTATAAAGATACTCTGATTTAGTTTATGTTATAAATTCAAATTAATAATATCATGAATAACAAATTTGATTAAAATGTCATAAAGTATCAAGTGAAATAATGTTGGGATGTTGGTAAGACATTGTGGAAGGAAGTAGATTAGGTTTTTGCTGGAGAGGTTGCTAAGGGGTTGTTAAGAGATGGTTGACGGGTGACGAAAAAAGAAAGTCACAGAAAATTTTTGTCAGAAAAAATAAAAAGTGTTTTCTTCTGAAAAAAAAACCAGGGAATATAAGTAGCAAGGTGGTTTTTTTTTGGTCGCAACGTGCCACGATACTGTTAAGTCTCCGGCAAGGGCGAAGAAAAAAGAATTTAGATAACCAAACGTAAGTAAAATCATAATTCCTTTAATCCTATTCACCTATAACCCGCTTCTTAGAGATAGGCTAAAGCGCTGGGGCGAAATGAAAGATAACTCGGGGGGCCCATCAGGGGCCCCTCGTGATAAACCGCCGGATATTCCAACAAAGTATTTAGACTCACCACCGTACATAATTATTGTTGAAAGCAAGGATAAAAATGTAGCTTCACTGCACCCAATCGCAGTCGGCAGAATTCTTAAAAACAACAAAATCAACGGAGTATTAAAAGTAACAAGAAAAGGTACGAACCGCATAGGAATAGACTTCAAGAGTCATGAAGCCGCTAATGACTTTATGGAAAACGAACTACTAGGCCAGCAAAACTGGAATGGAATGATCCCTGCGACATTGGTTTCATGTAGAGGCATAGTAAGAGGAGTAGAGCTAGACACAACAATGGAGGAAATAATTGAGCAAGGTAAATCAAATACGAGAATATTAGGAGCAAGGAGGCTAGATAGAAAGAAAGCTGAGAATACCTATATACCAAGCGTCTTGATCACTTTTGAAGGTAGAAACATGCCAAAGAACATAGAAATAAACTATTATGAACTAAGAGTACAAGTATATGTGGGTCCTGTAATACAATGTTTTAACTGCTTAAGATTTGGTCATTCTCTAAAGATTTGTAGGGGCAAAGAGAGGTGCAAGAGATGTGGAGATAATCATTGTGAAGAAGAATTGCAAGAAGGAAATTCAATGTATATACTGCAAGATGGGACACAAAGCAACGGACAGAATAAATTGCGAAGAATATAAAAGACAAAAAGAGATTAAGGAACTGATGACATATGAAAACATATCTTTCTATGAAGCAAGTAAAAGAATTCCAAGACAAGGTAGCAAAAATCAAAATGAATATACATATGACAAAAATGCTTTCCCTAGTATGCCTTCCACCAGTCACAATCAGAATAATACAATCACAGTGGCAGAGAGACGACATAACAGCACAACATCAAAATCATATACGTATATAGTAAAATCCCCAAGAAAACGAATAGCCACATCCCCAGGAATACAATACGATAAAATAGCCCATAATAGCTGCCTATTCCCAACACTATGTAGAACTCCGAACTATAGAGATAAAAGACACACATCTCCAGTGAACACAAATCAAGGAAATACAAGTCACAACATGGACGAAGAAATGACAGAAATAGTACCAATAGGAGATTTTTTTAAAAATTCATTAAGCCAGACAACGCTAACCTAACCTAACCTAACCTAACCTAACCTAACCTAACCTAACCTAACCTAACCTAACCTAACCTAACCTAACCTAACCTAACCTAACCTAACCTAACCTAACCTAACCTAACCTAACCTAACCTAACCTAACCTAACCTAACCTAACCTAACCTAACCTAACCTAACCTAACCTAACCTAACCTAACCTAACCTAACCTAACCTAACCTAACCTAACCTAACCTAACCATAACTAACTTTAACAATTTCATTGCTATCTACAAATGGTGATAATTTAGCTTCAGCTTCGTGTTTACTTCACGAGATATTTGTTTGAGAGTTTCTATTTCTTTGCTGGAGGATGATATTTGAGAGAGTTTAGCGAGATTTAAACAAGCATTTGTGATTTCGTTTCTATTGCGGGGACCGATGACTCGGTCCTTCCTTTTTTTCTTACAATTTTCTTTGAATCGCAAACAATACGCAATTATTTGTTCTACCTTGCTAAGGTTGGAATATTTTTCAAATTGCTTGTATGTATCTACATTACAAACATATGACTGTATACTCTTGCGCATGTCAGGAAGCTGAAATTCTGGCAAGGGTGAAATTGGCCAATAGCTAGTCCGGTCCATTCCAATAATTATCTAGAGAGCACTAGTCGGAAGGCATTACGCCGCGTGATACATGATCGGCAGGGTTACAAGAAGTGAGTACATGACGCCAATCATTCGCGCTAGATAACTCTTGTATTCGAGCTACCCGGTTCGCAACAAATGTTTGGAGAAGATTAGGCGCAGTCTTCAGCAACCCAAGAACTGTTGTTGAGTCACACCAATACGTGCTACTCTCTATTGGTAAGTCGATAGACGTGACGACCCTTTGTACTAGTTGAACTAGCAGAAGTGCTCCCATGAGCTCTAAACGAGGCACAGTTTGTGTTTTTAGTGGTGCCACCTTGGATTTGGCACAAATAAGCGCTACACAAAACTTGCTATACAAATCCTTGCATCTGATGTTAACGCATGCGCCAAAAGCTTTCAATGAGGCATCTGAGAATCCGTGGATCTCCACATTACTCAACTTTGTGGTAGTTACCTGCCGTTTTATATTAAGCTTGTTCAAGGAACCTAACTCGCTGAGGAATTGTAACCATCGCGTGTGTAAAGAGTTTGGAAGGCTTTCATCCCAGGACAACTTTTCGAGCCATATATCTTGCAGTAATATTTTCGCAACTATAGTGGAGGGACTCAACAGTACCAAGGGATCGAAAATTTGCGAAGATTCGGACAAAATACTTCGTTTTGTGACCTTTTGGCTAAAATTGTCGTTAATGCAGTAAGTTAAAAAATCCGGTTTGGCATGCCCTCCAAAACTTGCGTAGAATTTGAAACCCATTTGCGCAATGAGAAGCCATAATTTCGCAAAATGTCAGTCACCGTGTTAGCTATAAAAACGGCTTCCCCGACCGTTTCGGCTCCTCTAATGAAGTCATCAACATAGAAATGGTGTTTTATGATTTCAGATATTTCAGGAAAATTTTGAGCGCAGTCTAAAGCTATTTGAAAAAGGCACCTAATGTCCAGAAATGACGCGGAGGAGGTTCCGTAGCTGATAGTAATTAGTTTATAATATGTATATAGAAGATTTTCGGCACTTTCACGCCATAGAATACGCTGCAACGAGTGCTGGTCAGGGTTAACTAGACACATTCTGTACATCTTTACCCAAACAGCGGGAGGTTCATAACAAAACACATAGGTATATTAATGTGCATTATATATTGTTATAGATTGAATCATGATATGATTATTTTAATGAAAATTCAAGATGTCACAATTATAACAAACTAGAAACAATTCATGAAAATAAACATTAACAATGAACAATTCATATACACCCTGTAGGTAAAATTTATATAATAATAGATGTTGGCATTAAAATATGGAAGGTAGATTCATAATAACAATTATTTGAAGTATACTGTCAATATACCCAATCGGAA
Organism: Galerucella nymphaeae; assembly: GCA_963978555.1. Lineage (NCBI taxonomy): Eukaryota > Metazoa > Arthropoda > Insecta > Coleoptera > Chrysomelidae > Galerucella > Galerucella nymphaeae. The sequence continues at coordinate 9,549,587 of OZ021713.1, forward strand.
TGTTTGTATGTCATGTTTATTATATGTTTGATTTAAATTGTAAGATTTTGAATAATGTTTAAGATAAGTTATAAAGATACTCTGATTTAGTTTATGTTATAAATTCAAATTAATAATATCATGAATAACAAATTTGATTAAAATGTCATAAAGTATCAAGTGAAATAATGTTGGGATGTTGGTAAGACATTGTGGAAGGAAGTAGATTAGGTTTTTGCTGGAGAGGTTGCTAAGGGGTTGTTAAGAGATGGTTGACGGGTGACGAAAAAAGAAAGTCACAGAAAATTTTTGTCAGAAAAAATAAAAAGTGTTTTCTTCTGAAAAAAAACCAGGGAATATAAGTAGCAAGGTGGTTTTTTTTTGGTCGCAACGTGCCACGATACTGTTAAGTCTCCGGCAAGGGCGAAGAAAAAAGAATTTAGATAACCAAACGTAAGTAAAATCATAATTCCTTTAATCCTATTCACCTATAACCCGCTTCTTAGAGATAGGCTAAAGCGCTAGGGCGAAATGAAAGATAACTCGGGGGGCCCATCAGGGGCCCCTCGTGATAAACCGCCGGATATTCCAACAAAGTATAGGTATTTAGACTCACCACCGTACATAATTATTGTTGAAAGCAAGGATAAAAATGTAGCTTCACTGCACCCAATCGCAGTCGGCAGAATTCTTAAAAACAACAAAATCAACGGAGTATTAAAAGTAACAAGAAAAGGTACGAACCGCATAGGAATAGACTTCAAGAGTCATGAAGCCGCTAATGACTTTATGGAAAACGAACTACTAGGCCAGCAAAACTGGAATGGAATGATCCCTGCGACATTGGTTTCATGTAGAGGCATAGTAAGAGGAGTAGAGCTAGACACAACAATGGAGGAAATAATTGAGCAAGGTAAATCAAATACGAGAATATTAGGAGCAAGGAGGCTAGATAGAAAGAAAGCTGAGAATACCTATATACCAAGCGTCTTGATCACTTTTGAAGGTAGAAACATGCCAAAGAACATAAAAATAAACTATTATGAACTAAGAGTACAAGTATATGTGGGTCCTGTAATACAATGTTTTAACTGCTTAAGATTTGGTCATTCTCTAAAGATTTGTAGGGGCAAAGAGAGGTGCAAGAGATGTGGAGATAATCATTGTGAAGAAGAATTGCAAGAAGGAAATTCAATGTATATACTGCAAGATGGGACACAAAGCAACGGACAGAATAAATTGCGAAGAATATAAAAGACAAAAAGAGATTAAGGAACTGATGACATATGAAAACATATCTTTCTATGAAGCAAGTAAAAGAATTCCAAGACAAGGTAGCAAAAATCAAAATGAATATACATATGACAAAAATGCTTTCCCTAGTATGCCTTCCACCAGTCACAATCAGAATAATACAATCACAGTGGCAGAGAGACGACATAACAGCACAACATCAAAATCATATACGTATATAGTAAAATCCCCAAGAAAACGAATAGCCACATCCCCAGGAATACAATACGATAAAATATCCCATAATAGCTGCCTATTCCCAACACTATGTAGAACTCCGAACTATAGAGATAAAAGACACACATCTCCAGTGAACACAAATCAAGGAAATACAAGTCACAACATGGACGAAGAAATGACAGAAATAGTACCAATAGGAGATTTTTTTAAAAATTTATTAAGCCAGACAACGCTAACACCACAAGAAATCGATAGAGTCATAGAAGCAGCACAGACAATGGTAGATAATGAAAACAGCTCTGAATTCTACAATACTAGAAATGTTAATGAAAACCCTAATAGTCCCACTGTCTCAGATGGTGCGGACTCCACTTTTTAACAGAACTAACAAAATTAAAAATAATACAGTGGAACGTTTGCAGTGCACTTGCAAGGATATATTCAATAAAAATACTTCTCTCTCAATACCAGGCAGATATTCTGTTGTTAAACGAAACAATTTTAGACAATTTTAGCATTGTACACTATACAACCGTAAGACAAGACAGATATGATGGATATGGGGGTAATGCAATACTTATTAAAAAGAACATTCCGTATACCATTAAAAATCTACACTTGAATATTCCTGAAGAATGTCAAATATTGGCCATAAAGACCAAAGACTTACCAATAGCTACTGTCCTCCAGATATACCTATAAGTAGCATGCAATATAAAGAAATTTTTAACCAGCTCGAGCAACCGTTTATTTTAATGGGGGACTTAAATGCTCAACACCCGGCAATGGGCTCAGGCATAGCAAACTCAAGGGAAGGAACTTGATCAAAACTATTAATGAGTCAAATTTAGTATATTTAGATGATGGAACAAGAACTCGCATTACCCCGCCTCACCAAAACAAGAGTTGTCCAGATATAACAATATGCTCAAATACCATGGCTAGACACTGTCACTGGAGAACAATAGAAGACACAGATACAAGTGATCATGTTCCAACATTAACAGAAATAAACATAAATAATAATTTACCTACATATGAGACAACAAGAAGGTCAAAGTGGAACATCAAAAAAGCTAACTGGGATCAATACCTAAGCTTTGACACGGGGAAAAGATATAACTCATACCAAGAAATCAAAGAGGAAATAGAAAAGGCAGCAGAACAAGCTATCCTAAAAACAAGCACACAACCAATAGGAAAATGTAGGATAAGAAAGCCAAAATGGTGGGACATACAGTGCGAAGAAGCAAGTAAAGAAAGGAAGGAAGCACTAAAAGAATATAAATGCTCAGCAAGAAAAGAGAACTACCTAAAATATAAAAATTCAGCGGCCAGAACTAGAAGAATCTTAAAGCAAAAAAAGAAAACCAACTTTATTGAGTTTACGGAAAGTTTGAACAGAGACACACCAATAAGCAAAATATGGAAAATAATTAGAAAGTTCTCTAACGAGAAGGACTACTCCCAGCACGCTTCCCTAGAAGAGAATTGGATAACAGATATGCTTAATGCAATTGCACCTCCTTTTATTCCAACAGAAGATCAACCGGAACAGAGCAATCCTATACCATCTAAACCATTCTCAACAAACGAACTGAACCTGATACTTAGAAGCAAACAAGATTCAGCACCAGGGTTGGACGAAATAACCTACAGCATGATCAAAAATATGCCCGAAAAGGTTAAAAATCAGTTACTACAAATCTACAACAAAATTCTAGCGGGAAAAGTGGACATACCTGAAGATTGGAGAAAACAAGTAGTTGCACCCATATTAAAACCAGGAAAGGCGCCAAACGTATATACCAGATATAGACCAATAGCAATGGAATCATGCATAGCCAAAATTATGGAAGCAATGGTCAAGGCCAGATTAGAATACCACATAGAAAGCAAAGACCTACTAGCAGCGGTGCAATACGGATTCCGAGCAGGCAAAGGAGTTCAAGAATGTACAACGAGATTAACTACCGAAATTTATTACAATATTACTGAAAACAGGAAAGTAGTAACGGTATTCTTGGACAAGTATCTCTAAATAAAATGCAGAATTGGATGATTGAGCATGGATTTTCAGTGTCTCCCTCTAAATCAAAGGCCATTATATTCACAAGAGGAAACTGAAGAAGGTCACCACCTAACCTAACCATCAACAACGAAAACATTGAATGGGTCAAGGAAGCAAAATACCTGGGAATAATCTTTGATAACAAGTTAAGACAAAACATATAGAATATGTGTGCAACAAAGCAACAAAAGGAATAAATGTTATGAAAGCATTAACCAGAGTATGGTGGGGTACAGACCCTAAAATTCTGTTGAATGCATATAAGGCAATTGTTAGATCTCATCTTGACTATGGATCAACACTAATATTTAAAAGCTTTCAAAAAAATATGGAAAAGCTAGATAGAATACAATTTCAAGCACTACGCACAGTAACAGGATGCATGGGATCCACCCCCACTAATGCGTTATTGGGAGAAACAGCAGAATTGCCTTTACAGGACAGGAGATTATGGTTATGTGCAAAAGCGTCACTGAAGTGGATGGCACAAGAAAACAGCATAACAAATGCCAGTCTCATGAAATTTTATGAACTATACAATGAATCGCCGAGATACTGGCAAAACCTCCCACCTCCAACACCAATAGAAGGATTTGACCTAGCACTAATGTACATAGGAGAATTGAAAAGAACTAATAAACTACCCTGCTATGAAGGAGCTTATAAACCACAAATAAAGGAGATAAAATGGATTGATTCAAAATTAGCAGAAGGTGACCCAACATGCAAAACAAAATTAACAGACATGCTAAATACGAAATTTAAGAACATGACAACAATGTACACAGATGCATCATTAGATCCAACAACCAAGAAATGCGGGATAGGGGTCTACTGTCCTAGCCTACAAATAGTTTAAAAAAAAGACTAAGACAATACTTGCATTTGCACTGCGGAGATGTTAGCCATAAATGAAGCACTTAAAGTTGGAGAAAGGAATAAAATACATTTGATGTTAATTTTATCAGACTCGAAAAGCGCCATTCAAAAAATATCGGGAGCAAAAATATCAGCAAAAACAGATTCCAACACAATAATAACAAAAGAACTGATTTTTAGAATAGAGGAAGAGGGGAATAGGATTCAATTAATGTGGATCCCAGGACACTCGGTGATTTCAGGAAATGATTAGGCAGACAAGGGGGCAGCAGAAGCAAGAACGTTAAACAAAAATGGCAATAACAAACTACACTATGCAGAAATCACAAATAACATCAAAGAAAGGATTTGGGAAGAATGGGTTCCCAACTACCAAAAAATAGGAAAACAGAAGGGACAGAAATATACTATGTTAAACCCCATACCAACAAAGAAGCCTTGGTTCAGTGAGACTAGCTATAAATCAAGATCTCACATTACTACTCTATGTAGAATGAGAACATCCCACTGTTGGACACCAGCTCACCTAAATAAAATTAAAATAAAAGACAGTTCCCTATGCGACTGTGGGGAATATGGAGATATCAATCACATAATTTTTAATTGCCCAAATCATCAAAATAGTCCAGAATTATATAAATAACTTATCAAATACACGAAAGGGCCAATACACGTTAATAACATTCTTAGATATCCTAATTCTGAAGAAGAAGCTCGTATACTTATTAAATATTTGATTGCTAGTAATATTAAGCTTTAGATGCATGTTCGCTTGCTTATTGCTTGATGTAGAGTACGCATGAATCATTTTTAGAAAACTTTACAATAAACTAATTAACAAATTTCCTTAGGTAATCCTGTACCAAAATTTCCCATATTCCTGGCGTGACCTTGTGATAGTTCTGGACCCGCCACAGAACGAGAAGAGTTTTTAAACCTTTGTTAAACCTCATCCTTTCCGAAGAGCATGGGTCAATCCTAGACGCACGTAACAGTGCACTCTTCACGAAATTACATTTTAGAAAACCTGGCCGGATGCTGCAAAGCAAGAGGCCAAGAATCAGAAGAAGAAGTAGGAAGGTGCTGCAGACAGGAGAACGAGAGTCCCTGGATTCGAAGAAGTAGCTGAGACGAATTGTGGGCAATAACTTACCACAACTAAACTTCTAGTCTTCTGAATTGGTGAGATACCCACTTAATCAAATATTATTTGCATTGTGCAATTTTTGTACAAGACATATTAATCACATAGATTAATTTGAACGAGTATCCAGATTAGATTAGATTAAAATTGGAGTGGCTCTTTGTCCTCTCCCACTGCGACCTTTGCAGATCTATTGTGGTCCTCCCTATATTAGAGCTCGATATCCAGCTTTATTCTTTTTATTAGACTTAATAGCCTGGTTACCGCCTCCTTTGCGTAGCTCTCTGCCTTCGGTTTTTCTTCTCCGAATAAGTGAAACCGCAACCTTGCTAGGCCTTCACACTCACAGAGTACGTGCTCCGCGGTTTCGTCTTCTTCCTGGCAGAACCTGCATAGGCTGTCTTCTGCTAGTCCAATTGTATGCATATGTTTCCTCAGCCTACAGTGCCCTGTGAGCATTCCCACTATTATCCTCGTCGTTTCTCGACTTTGGCGTAGTAGGTCGTGTGACAGTTTGGCCGAAGGGCTTTTAAGGAATAATTTAGCGTGTCTTTGTCCTTGGGTTCCATACCACTAGTTCAACGCCTGGTTGTTTATCCATTTGTGGATGCTTCCTTTACTTAGGCATTTAGCAATTCCACAGGAAGGTTCTGGCCCTATCATGACCTCCGCTGCTCCCTGCTTGGCTAATTCATCGGCCTTTTCATTGCCTTTTATTCCTTGGTGGCCTGGTACCCAGGCTAGGGTTACTTTGTTATGACTACCTAGTCTGTTGAGGGCCTTGCGACATTCCCACACCAGATTTGATGTTATCTTATATGAGCGTATCGCCTTTAGTGCTGCTTGGCTGTCAGAGTAGATGACGATTCTTTGGTTATTCACCTCCCGTCTTATCAACTCTTCTGCACAGCATTGCACCGCTATTACCTCTGCCTGAAAGACAGTAGCATGTTTCCCTAGAGATCGCTATCTTCTCCTGTACCCCGTATATTCCGGCTCCTACTCCAGAGTCTGTTTTAGAGCCATCAGTGTACCAGTTGAGATTCGCCATTATGGGAGGCCCTGCTTCCCAGTTCTTTCTCTCTGGAATGACGATTGTATATTCGTTTTTAAAACTATATTGTGGGGCAATCTGATCCTTTGGCATTCCCAGTATTGGATCTGCCTTTATTTCATCATATAGTTCTTTGTAGACCTTACCGTGTTCTTGGCTTATCGGAGAAGGTCCCTGTGATAATCTGTGGCTAACAGATCTTGCATTTCCTTGAATGAGTATATGCAGTGGTGGTAGGTTTAGTATCATCTCCAGAGCCGCTGTCAGAGTCGTCTTCATGGCCCCTGTGATGCTCAAGCAGGCCTGCCTTTGAATACCACTTAGCTGCCTTTGCGCTTCAATCTGCAGTGTCCTGGGCCACCACACAACTGATCCATAGGTTATCATTGGCCTCACAACATGTGTATATAACCATTTGGTCATGTTAGGATTTAATCCCCAAGTCTTTCCACACATTTGCCTGCATCTTCCAAGAGCGATTCTGGCCTTATGTGCGGTTTTTTCAATGTGGGAGTTCCAATTGAGCGTCTGGTCAAATATTACCCCTAGGTATTTAACTTCATTCGCAAATGGAATCTCCACTCCGTTGATTTGCGGCTTTTGTAGTCCTTGCAATTTTCTCTTTTTTGTAAACGGTACCAGTGTAGTTTTGTAGGGGTTCACTGCTAGTTCCTCCTCCCTACACCAGCCACTCACTATATCAAGCGCCATTTGGGTGCGCTCCGATATTGTGTCTGGAAACCGTCCTCTTATGACGATCGTCCGCATAACCCAGGCACCGAATACCTTTGTCTTATAGCCGTACTAGAAGCGTGTCTACTAGGATCGCTCACAAAAGGGGCGATAAAACGCCTCCTTGAGGACAACCCCTTTCCACACCCGCTGTGATGGTTGCCTCCCCCAGGGTGGATGTGATTATCCTATTCCCTAGATTCGCTGCAAGCCACCCGCAGATAATGGGTTCGACCCCCCTTCTTTCCATATCCCTTGTTATAGATATTGGAGAAGCATTATTGAATGCTCCCTCTATATCCAGAAAAGTAGCTACTGCTATTTCCTTGTCGTCGATCGACTTGGACAGTAGCCTGTTTAAATCGTCCAAAGCCAAGTCTGTTGACTTACCCTGTTGATACGCATACTGACTCTCGCTTAGAGGGCGAGTTTTCAGAGCGTTGTCCTTTATGTACCTATCCACTAGCTTTTCCAAAGTCTTGAACAGAAAGGACGTTAGGCTAATTGGTCTATATGACTGGGGCGTTTGGTCAGAAATTCTACCTGCCTTCGGAAGGTATATGACCTTCACCTTCCTTCATATTACCGTATGTCTTAGAGCTAAGCTAGCCTTGAAGATCTTACTTAGTTGTGGCGCTAATACCTCTTTACCTTTCTGCAGTAGTACCGGATAGATTCCATCCTCCCCTGGTGATTTAAAGGGTTGGAATTCGTCTATGGCCCACCTTATCTTATCTGGTCTTGTAATGTCAGTGGCAAGTTGCCAGTCTTCCCTACTGGGTCTACCTGCCTCTTGGGGATTGCTGACTACCTCCTGCATACTCAGATCAATGGTGGCTCCAGGAAAGTGTGCTTTTGTCAACAGCTCCAAACTTTCCTGTGTCGTTTCTGCATAGTCTCCGTCCGTTTTCTTGAGGAGACTCACCTTGTCTTTAGAGCCATCCTTAGACAAAACTTTGTGGATTCGGGAGCATTCTGTGGTCTCTAGAACCTCCTCACAGAATCTTCTCCATGAGTCCCTTTTGGCCTTCCGGATCTCCTTATTGTATAGAGTGAGCTTACTCCGTATAGGTCCCAGTTTTGGTTGAGTTTGGCTCTATTAAATAACCTTCTTACCTCGGTTCTTAATCCCTCCATGTAGTTGTTCCACCAAACTGTGTTCCTTTTGCGTTGCCTTGTTCGTTCTGGGCAGTTTTCTCGGTAGGCATTCAAGATTGCCTCATTAACCTGGTCAACTGCCACTTCTAGGCTATCTCTCCCTTTTATAGTGACTGTCCCTTCCTCAAGTGACTCTCTGAGGGATTTATTGTATCCTTCCCAGTTCGTCTCTCTTGGATTTCTGAACTTACTCATTATTAGGGGTGGTGACTCAAGATCGAATCTTATATGCCTGTGGTCGGAACATGATGGTTCCTGTGAAACCCGCCAAGCTACTATGTTATCACTTATTCTGCTGGTACTCAAGGTCAGGTCTAATACCTCTTTCCTAACTGCCGTGACAAAAGTAGGCTCTGTACCTTTATTGGCAATGAATAACCCTTCCCTAAGTATGAATTCATAAAATGACTCACCTCTTTTATTGATGTCCGTGCTGGCCCAGATAGTATGGTGGGCGTTGGCATCGCATCCTAATATAAGCTGCATATCCCTCTCTCGGCAATAGTCTACTGCAGCCCTTAGTACCTGTGGAGGGCATGCTGGCTCGTCTCCTGGACAGTAGGCAGAACAGACGACTACTCTCTTCGTCCTGCCCTCAGTTTGGTATGAAAGGACTCCTATAACAAAATCCCCAGAGCATAACCCCGAGATTTTTTTTTTTTTTTTTTTTTTTTTTTTGTTTTTTTTTTTTTTTCCCGGAGCCGTCCTTTCGCCGGTACCACCTCAGCCTCCTGGGCTTATTGTGGATACTCCTAGTGTTCTGACTACAACCTATTCAGCCAGTCCGTTCCCTGTATTAGCTCATACAGGTTCTTTGCTGGTTGATTGTAGAAGTCTTCTGGAGTCATTTGGGTTCTGCCATACAGTTTCTGCCTTCTGTGGTCCAGCGACTCACAGTTGCATAGTATATGCAGAGCTGTTTCGGTATCCTTTTTGCATCTTCTGCATGTAAGGTCTCCGTTGTACAGCCCTATTTTGTTTAGGTGCTCCTTTGTGGGAAAGTGTCCCGTAAGTAGCCCCGTAATGGTGCGCAGCTTGTTCCTGCTCATTGAGAGCAGTTCTTTCGCTACTTTTTCTGATGGTTCTTTTATGAATTTCTTCCCATGTATTTGCCCAGTCGTATTCTTCCAGTATTTCTTGTGTTGTTCTTTCAACCACCCTTTCAACCATGACCTCGTTAAGCATCTGGGGATGCCCACAGCATGTTCGGGTCCGTTCATCAGAGTTGACGATCCTACTCTAGCGAGTTCGTCAGCTTTTTCATTGCCTGCGATTCCTTTATGACCTGGTACCCACTCCAGTGTTACACTGTTCCGAGTCGCCAGTCTTCTAAGTTCTTCGCCGCATTCCCATACTAGCCGAGATGTCACCCTATAGCTCTGAAGTGCTTTAAGGGCGGCTTGGCTGTCGCTGTAGATCCTGATCTGCCTGTTGTGGTAGGCTCTCATGCTGTTGGCCCTTGCACACGCAAGTATTGCATAAACCTCTGCTTGGAATACAGAGGCGTATTTTCCTAGCGAGACGATTCCTTCATATTTGCTCGTCTTGCTGTATATCCCCGCTCCGGTGCCGAGTTCATTTTTTGATCCGTCTGTATACCAGATCAATTCATTCGCCCTACTAAGTGGTGGTGCGTTCTCTTCCTCAAGCTCTTTTCGATCTTTGATGACAATCTCGAAGTTCTTGCGAAAGATATATTTGGTAGTCATTTGGTCTGTTGGCATTTTGAAAATGTCATCACCCACCTGCCTTATCTCTGTGTGTCCTCTCCCATGTACCACATCATGGTCTGGTGCTTTTTCCAGTCGGGTTAGTGCTGCCCTTGCTTCGTACATTATGACATAATGTAGTGGAGGAAGGTCTAGCATTGTTTCCAGCGCCGCTGTAGGAGTAGTCCTCATTGCCCCTGTAATGCCAGTGCATGCAAGTCTTTGGACCTTGCTTAGCTTTAGCATAGCAGAGGATTGTCTGGTCTTTGGCCACCATACCAAAGATGCATATGTGATCCTGGGAATGACAACCATTTTGTATAGCCAGTATACCATGCTGGGTCTTAGTCCCCATTTAATGCCGTAAGTACGTCTGGCAACCATGAAGGTCACCTCCGCTTTCTTGATCACGTGCTGGAGATGTCGGTTCCAAGTTAAGCCTGGGTCTAGAATAACCCCAAGATATTTAACTTCATCCGACAGTCGTATTGGTTCACCTTGAAGCGTCAAAGGGCCAAGTCCTTCCCTTTTCCTTCTTCTGGTGAACGCAATTATCTGTGTTTTCGAAGGGCTAATACGTAGGCCTTCTTTTACAGTCCAGCCTGTTACTACATTTAAAGCCATCTGGAGTCTGTCTCTGGTTGTACTGTTGTATTTACCTTGGGATAGAATTACCAGGTCGTCTGCATATCCTATGGTGTCGAATCCTCCTCTGTGTAGGGTTCTAATGAGCCCGTCCATGACCAGGTTCCACAGCAGCGGGGATAGTACTCCCCCCTGCGGACAGCCCCTGGTTGCACATACGGCCATTGTTTCCCCCATCAGAGTTGATTCTATGAGCCTGCTTCTGAGCATGCAGTCTATCCACCTGCAGCTCGTGGCATCGATCCCTAAATTCCTCGTCGCCTTGGCTATAGATTCATAGGAGGTGTTGTCAAAAGCTCCTTCTATATCAAGAAAGGCTGCCAGCAGCACCTCTTTGTTTTCCAGCACGTATTCAGCTCTTTTTATGAGTTGATGTAATGCTGTTTCGGTTGATTTTCCCTCTCTGTATGCATATTGATCTCGGTGTATTGGTCTTGTAGCCAATATACCGTCTCTAATATGTCTGTCGAGAAGTTTCTCAAGAGTCTTCAGCAAAAATGACATTAGACTGATTGGTCTCAGAGCTTTAGCCGTGTCCTGTCCAGATTTTCCAGGTTTTGGTATAAATGTTGCTCTGATGCGTTGCCAGGTTCTTGGAATATGCCCCAGAGCTAAGCTGGCTCTGAGCAGTTCACTTACCCTGTTGTGCAGTGTGCTTCCTCCTTTTTGGAGTAGGATAGGATAAATCCCGTCTGGTCCCGGTGATTTATATGGTTTGAAGCTGTTAATAGCCCATTCTGTCTTTTCCGCATCTACCACAGCCTTCGCTGTTTGCCAGTCTATCCTGGATGCCCATCGTGGTCTATCCAGTTCTGTCGCTGGAGAGTTCTGCGGCGGAATGGTGGGTATTGATCCAGGGAAGTGAACCTTGAGTAGCTCTTCCAAGGTTTCTTTTCCATTTTCTGTATACTGTCCGTTATCTTTTTTGATAGCGTGTATAGTCTGATTAGGGTCCTTGGAGAGAATCTTCTGCAGTCTGGCACACTCATGAGTCTGTTCTATCTTCTCACAGTGCCTCCTCCAGGAGTCTCTCTTGACTTTCCTTACCAGTTTGTTGTATTCAGTTAGGGCCCTCTTATAATCCGTCCATTCTTCTGAATTTTCTTTAGTTCTATTGAACTTCTTCCTCAACTGTCTCCGTTTTTCGGCAAGTTCATTTGTCCACCAGGGCACATTCCTGTTGGATTTCTTCCTTACCGTTATGCAGTTGTTTTCAAACGCTGAGATAATTGCTTCCTGTGTTAGGTCTGCTGCTATCTCTAGGTCTGTTGTGTTCTTGATTTTTACCATCGTTCGGTCTAAACTGTTAACTAGTTCTGCATTATATGCTTCCCAGTTCGTTTTTCGCGGGTTACGATAGTATTCTATTTTCGGTTCGGTTCCCGAAATTTGAAAGTATATGTGTCTGTGGTCAGAAAAGCTTTCTTCCTCGGACACATGCCAATTACTCACGAAGTTACTTATGTAATGAGTGCCAATCGTGATATCGATAACCTCCTTTCTGTTTGAGTTAACGAAAGTTGGTTTATTTCCTTCATTTAATACGTTCAAATTGTTAGCCGTAATAAATTCTAGTAATGACTCACCTCTTTCGTTGGTGTTGGTGCTTCCCCAGTTAAGATTGTGTGAGTTGGCATCGCATGCAATGATCAGCTGCACACCCTTCTTTCTGGAGTACTTGACCAGTTCTTCGACTTCCCTGGTTGGTGGTTGTCTGGGGTCATCGTAAGGAAGATAGGCCGATGCGAGAATTACTTCTCTAGTCCCATTTCCTTGCCCCAGTGTGATGAGGACCGCCGCTAGGTCCCTACAACAAAAATTTGTTAGTGAAAGGGCTTTTATACCTTTCTTAACAATAATGCATGTTCTTGGATGGTCAGAGGTTCTGTCATAAATCAACTCACCAATGCCATTCAGTCCCATAATCTTACCTCTGTTAATCCAGGGTTCTTGAAGAAGGGCCACTTCATACTTCCCTCTTATCACAGTAAGTTCCGCCGAAGCCCCTTTACTGTGATGGAGGTTCCCCTGAAGTACCCTGAATTTTACCACTCGGCGAGTCCCCCCCCAGGACCCTGAAAGTAACCATGTTTAGCTTGTAATAAACTTTTAACTGGTTAGCCACCAAGGCCCCATGGGAGACCTCGTCGATGGAGTAGGCCAGGATTTGGCCTTTTTCTTGAACCTTTCGACTCAGGAGGAGCCAGCCGTTCACCCTCAGGTTGGCATTTTGCTTCCCCAAGCGTCCTCGCACTTTTTCCTCCTGATCCGCCGGTCCAGGGATAAATACTATGACCCTGGGTCGTCTAGGGAGGTCCTTGGCTTCGACTGCTGTCAAAGCCGCCCCCTCCCATAGACCCTCCAGGCCCCCTGCACTACCCCTGAGCCAGTCAGCTGTCTCCTGGTTTGCGCACGTCAGCCACAAGACGCCTCCGCTGAACGTGGTCCTGGTGAACTGCAAGTTCGTGCCACTGCCCGAGGGGGCGGCATCAATCGCATCCACCAGTCTGTCTTGAACCAAGTCCGCTTGCTCTTGACTCAATGTTATTTCCGGATGGCGTTTGTCAATAATTGCCATCCGTGTTCCTTTGGCGACCTCGCTGTATGAACCGGTCTGTGGGGGTCCACTCCTCGGTTTTTTGCTCGGTCGTAACCCCGAGATTAGTACACAATTAACCCCTTCACTATGTATTATACATGCTCTTGGCCTTAATGCTGGCTTATGATAGAGTAACGTACCTGTTTGTGGTTTGAGGCCTGCTATGGTCCTTCCATGTACCCATGGTTCCTGCAGAAGGGCTACGTCTATGCCTTTTATATTTGAAAAACATGTCTTACAAACCCGAAGGTTGTAATTTTTATTTTATAATAATTTGTCCAAACACAATATTCGGATTCATCAAATTCGTGACTTGTTTCATCCGCATTTAAAAGAGTGTTTCTCATCGCTGTTCTTATGAATTTTGAACAACCGATGAATTGTATGTCTGCAAATGGTCCTAGTTTCGCTTGTTTATTTATCGCTCTCCACCTGTAGAATGGGTACTTTTTCACGATTAACTTCATAAGTATCTCCGGTAATAGAGATAGCTCCATTAATTCGGCTAAATTAACAACATTTTCGCAAACAGATTTTATGCATATCTCTTTCAACTTTACAGGCCGCTTCATTATCTACGATAACAAAAAAAATATTAGTTTAAGCTATAGTGTCCCCAAGGAAGCGTATCAAATGTACCATTAAATGACGGCATTAAATGACGTTTATCGTCATGCGGACTTAGACTAATTTTTGTTTGTTCTATACTGAAAACTTTATGTGCATAGGCCCGAATACATCGTTGGCTTGATGAGTGTATTTTAAAATCTTTTAAACATGTTTCATAATCATCATACGTTATTTTATTTTTCACTACATTGGATTTTACACGTTTAGACTTTTTTGTTATACCTAAATTTTTCAAATCATTTTTTATTCTTGTTTTGCCGAGTTGCTTTCGCTTTGGGCGGAGTTTTTCATTTTCTCTGTCTTTATCATTTATTTGCAACTTGTAGGTAAACATTTTCGACCTAAGTCCAACAAAATGAGTCATAATTTGACCCTTTGACTCATCCTTCATAAGACCAATAATTTTTTTATTAGCTCGAGGCATGCTATATAAGTTATTTTCAGCATAGTCAGAAGTATCAAATTTAGATAAATCAGCCTTTATTACTTCTTCATAAGCATCTGCGCACTGCAATTCGTAGACAAAACTGTCGGTATCCATGTACATTAACTTGCACTTGTTGACACCCAATTTTGGTAGCATGTAATTATAATGGAAATCATACATGCATATCTTGGAAATGTCTAGAATTGCTATTCCTATATATAGAGGTTTATTAAATGTCACTTCAGCTTTAGTTAATTCAATAGCTATCAAATTTTCATCTAAAATCGTTCTGCTATGAAACCGAAAACTTGCAATCCAGTTTTTGGCACCATAACGTCCCTCCCATTGTCTCACCAATTTCACAGATCTGTGGCGTCTGATGTTCTCCATGGTCTTACCAAACACTGCATTATTCATCAATTTGAAAAGATTCTTTTCAAAGTCGTTCGTAGCTGCAGTCCTCAAACGAGTATTCAACTCAATGTAAGACTTCAGCCATGTTGACTGTTTGAATTGTAACACTTTATGTATTTTGATTAATTTTAATCCATTATTTAGAGCCTGCTTCAAATTTCTATAATGCATAATATATTTTTCTTTGTTGTAAAGCGTTGTCAGTAATTTTGGTAATTTTGATCCTGACGGAATGCGGTGTTCAGCAGCAAATGGTAAATCTTTCTGAGTATCATGTAATTCGAGTGGGTATTCGAGGTCAACTTGGAAGATATAACCTTCTGGCGAATCGTCTGGAATCGACAAAATATCTATGTACCCCGAACATGGTTCAACGCTGAACTTGGTATTCACCCATTTGAAGCCTTCGTAGGGCAAGGGCTCACTCATAGCCCAACCATACAGGCTATTAACATCCAAGTACATAAGATATTTCGAGGGCTTTGTTGGGTCATAGTCATGCATGTATTTATTGTTAGCTTCCGAAAATCGGCTGCTACATACAGATATCCCGCCTCTGATACCTTTTTCGATAAACATGACCATATCTATATCCTTGAGTAATTCCAATTTGCATTTAGTGAATTTAAGCATACAATCCCATGTATACCCTGGCATGGTATAGTACCATGCAGGATCTAAATGGTATGTATCTCGAAACTTTTGTCTGAATTGTTCAAAAACATCAGCTAGGAGCAAAATATCTGTCTTTAAATAAATGTCTGAATATTCACCCAAATTTTTACAATTAAAAGTATTCCAAACTTTTTGCGCATGACTGTACTTTGCCTCACCAATATCGTCATCGCATAATTTATTGTAAAACTTATCAATTGGCGGTAAACAAGTTTCTTCTAATTTAGCTAAACTATCAATATAATCATAGCAAAAAACACCTTTGCAAGATAGTAATTTAAAAGCTTCATCATCCACACCCTGAAACCCTTGTTTCAAATTTTTTTTTCTCTTTAATATCCAAAATTGATGCTAATTCATCGAGCGAAGCTCCCATGAATCTGAATGAATCAATAAATCGTAATTTTATATCATTTTCATCGGAATACAGGGTTAAAGAAATATATTTTTCTTTATTAATGGGAAGTACGCTCAAACGGCCTCGTTTACAGAGGTCAACAATCATGAAATTACTGTCATATCCACTTAAGTTATGGAATACAACAGGAATAACAAATAATTTTTTGAAGTTGAGGTAGCATGCTTCATGTGCAAATCCTCTAAACTGTCCTGTGAAATGATCGTGATCTCTAACGATTTTGTCTTTACAAGCGATGTCTTTTTCACATATATGACAGCTTTGTGTATTACGCAGATCATGCTTCCCAGTCATAGGTATAATCGTTTTTATTTTAGAATTTACAAGTCTAGACACATCAGTCATTTCATTCGCAAACCAATCCATACAGTCCAATCCTCGGTGGCTTTTAAAATAAGAAAGACTATTATTATATGAACACTTTACGTAGTAGCCTGCACTATATGGCATATGTTTTTGATATTTAGTTTTTTTTTTATTTTATGAGCTTTTCCAATTGGCATTCAAAATCAGCATAAATTATAAATTGCGTAGTTTGTTTATATGTAAAATTCCTAAATTGAACGTGCTCATATTTAGGTGGAGACATTTTACATTTATTCAAATCAGAACAAAGTTCTTCATGCTAATTCATCTGAGCTTGTATAATAATTTAAACAGCGGTCGCAAATGAATTTTTTATGGCCATTTTTGGTATTGATAATTAAGTAGTCGAGACATGTCTTTGATCCAAACATAATGAAATCTGATTTCAGATTTGTCGTCATCACCTGCAGGCGGAGCCTCATAATCGTTCAGTCTCGGATAATATTTATTTTGAATAAGCAGCAAATTTACGTGTTTTTCACGTTTATTTGCGGTAAGTCTAGCTGGTGCTACTACGTAAGTAGTTTTTTCTACTAACTAAATTCAATTCTAATGCATACACGTTAACTGAAATATCATTCGCTTTTTCAAATCTAGAAATATTTTGTAATGATATTGGAGCTTCCAAGTTTTCAGTTTGCAAAACTGTGCTAAAATGAGAATATGACTTGGTTCGGTTAGAGTGTGATTCAGAGGGATATAAACAGCTAACAATAGCCCAATAGAAACAATTCTGGTCATAGTTTTCCACATTTATACAAGCATGCTTTATCTGGATTACCTTAGGTAATTTGATAAAGGATGAGCCATTACCCATTTGCAGTTTATTTACATTAACCTCCAATGAGATCACTCGGCATAAAGCAGCCCCAGAATCTCTTTCTTGAAAATTAGATGATTTTGTGAAAATTTTATCTTTAACATTATCATCAAACCAACTATGTAAATCGGTAGACTGATCTAAAGCAACATTTTTGGTGGTAATATAATATAAATCTAATGTTTCCTCATCCCCAGACTTTTTGATAAATTCCCCACAAAAAGCAGTATTTACTTTCAAAAACTTGAATGAAGTTAGACATGATACAATTTTTTCTTTGAAAATGACATATGCATCATCCAAAAATTTTCCTAAGTCCTTAGTAAATAGGCTATGGGGATTCGGCCGCATGGCGGAGGCGCTAACATGGGAATCTCCATAAGAAAATCGTCGAAAAAGCCAAGGTTTGAAAACGTCAAAATTTACGCTAAAAGTGGTGGGGGTATCATATACATGGTAGATGAAAAGTAATTTGCCTACTCGAAAGGCCTTAACGTCTAGTGTATATGAAAAATGATAGAAAAATTCTACCCCCGTTCATCCCCCACGCAGCACCCCTTTTACTAAAAGTTAACCAATCATAGCAAACGATGTATCGTTCGAAAGGCCTTAACGTCTAGTGTATATGAAAAATGATAGAAAAATTCTACCCCCGTTCATCCCCCACGCAGCACCCCTTTTACTAAAAGTTAAGCAATCATAGCAAACGATGTATCGTTCGAAAGGCCTTAACGTCTAGTATATATGAAAAATAATAGAAAAATTCTACCCCCGTTCATCCCCCCATCACCCCTCTTACTAAAAGTTAACCAATCATAGCAAACGATGTATCGTTCGAAAGGCCTTAACGTCTAGTGTTTATAAAAAATAATAGAAAAATTCTACCCCCGTTCATCCCCCCATCATCCCTTTTACTAAAAGTTAACCAATCAGAGACGTCTCGATTGAAAGGCCTCAACGTCTATTATATACAGGGTGAGTAACTAAGCTCAACACCTCAACGACTTCATATACAGTGTGGATAAAAAGTAACATGCTCGAAAGGCCTTAACGTGCGCCTGCTCAGAAGATCCTAAAGGCATAAACGTCTATTATATACAGGGCGAGTAATATGCCAGTTTTAAGTGCCTTACGAAAATCATATACAAGGTCAAACGCATCTTAAGTTTAACGAGTGTAGCGGAAATGTCAAAACGTGTCCATATACATGGAGTATCTGAAGAAGTCTACAATGGTTTTAAACGTCACGCTGTTAGACGTCACGTCACGTCACGCTGTCACGTAAAACGTCACGCTGTCACGTCAAACGTCAGGCTGTCACGTCGTCACGCTGTCACGTCAAACGTCACGCTATCACGTATAGTTTTCAAAATTTATTAAATTGTTATAATACGGTTCATTATATTTTATTTAAAATAAAAAAGGTTGTATAGTGCAATGCTAACTATATTCATAAGTTGAACGACCCAAGTACCAGGTCATGTAGCTCATATTAGGAAATTGATTGCTATGAAATATCATTTTGTAATATGTATGTATCAACACGTCTATGCTGAATATCGAAAAATGGATAATGCTGTGTAACAGCATGTGTCGATTAGCAAACAGGAAATACGTTTTTGCTCATTCTCGACATTTAAAAACACAAAGCGAAGTCCAGAGAGCTCAGTCGCAGTTAATAGACGAGAGTTAATAGTTTGTGTATGGTACCTTAAAATATTAAAAAGTAAGTTTATTTTTGAATTTCATATCTTTTTTCATTTTTTCCACATTGATGTATTATTTCTTGTATCTCAAAAATATCTCAATTTTATTTTTCAATAGAAATTGCATTTTGCGCTAGTTAATTATTGCGATGGGAGGTCAATCTAAAAATTATCATTTATATTGATGAAAATTCCCTATGGAAAATTTGAACTCAAAATTTATTCTCACACAACCAGATATACTTGATGATTATTTACTCAAAGAAGTTGACTTCAATTATCAAATTTTAATTTCTTTATAGATGGACCTTACTAAACTGAATGCTGTATCCCTTATAGAAAAGAAACCACTTGTTAAACTAACCGACCTACCTAAAGATATACCATTCAGAATTACAGCGGGTCAAATTGTCAAGACAAAATTTGGGGAGGCAATTCTACTGGAGCTAGAAGATAAGGCTGTATTCCTACCCCAGAGGGTGACAGAAGCATACCGGCCGCACGTGATGGCTTTCAGAAGTTTGAAATATAATATCACGTACAGAAAACAAATAGACGTTGGGAAGTCGAATCCTTTAACGTCCTTTGAAATACAAGAGAATTGAAATTTTAATCAATATACCGCTCTGAAGTCAAAACTGGAATTAATCCAACTGGGTTCGATGAAAAAAATTAGGGAGAAATTATATTGCTGAACACAACCTCAAACATTAGAGCGATTATAAAAGCAAAGTATTAATATATTAGTTAACTAGTAACCATCACCTAGATTTTATTAACAAACTTCGGAGTGGTAATATTGATTGAAATATGACTTCCCTTGCTGCTTCAAATGTATTTGGTACATTGCTTTAAATTAATTAAAGAAAAAAATTTCTGTTGTAAATCTTGTTTATTTACTTATAAGCCTTATGTCTCCTTTGAAATTGTGGTTGTAAATGTATTTTTAAATAAAAACAATTATTTTTCAACATGTTTTTTTTTTTTGGGTGGGGCTAGGACGAAGTAACACAACACTTATATATATATAACTATTTATTCAAATCATTGATAACTGTATGTTTACAAAAGTATACAAATTCTCTAAGAGCATTGTTCAACATATCGTTTGGAGTTATGGAACAAAATGCATATAAAATTTGTAAAGGACTTTCAGAGGCGACATTTTTACAGAAATCCAAAACATTATAATAATACTGACAAAAATTTAAATTTTCCAATATAGCTATACGTTGTAAAATCAAATTATTTAGTTCTAAAATTTGAGACACTTCTTCTTCATCCATATAATATTCAACTCCATGTTTTTTGACGAAAATCAACTTACACCCATCGTAATTTGATGGAGTAATGGTGCAGTACTCTCCACATGAAAACGAATCAGGTTGTAACTTGTCAGCGTCGTCTGTGGCATGAAAGAAAGCATTCATCTGTTGCGTCATCATTGAAATAAAGGTATACCATTCATAAGTACTGAAAAATATTTTGCTGCACTTTAGCTGTTGAGATAGAATAACAGCAGGCGTGAATGATCTTGCCGGACTAATTCCACATTTTACTTCATAACCGGAAATTGTATATTGTGTTGAAAGCAGGTACACATTTTCAGACTTTGCAGCAAACTCATAGTTTTTCAAAATTCTATCCAGCTCTGCAGAATAGTTATTATCACTACTACTACTCTCGTAACCACTACTAACACCTTGATAACTCATGTTGCTAACTAAGTTTAAGATCTGAAACGACTCCAATTTATATGGCATTTTACGTCATAAAACATCAACTCCATTAATCCAGCTGTTATGTTTTTTGTCTAAGCCTAACCATTTCACGAACAGTTTCTTGCCTTTACGTCTAAGAACTTTTTCCACCAAGTAAACGTCCGGATTCGATGTTTTCTGTAGTTCTTCGTCATAGAAGCAGCCGCTGATTGGTGTACCTTGCATGTCTTCAAGTAAATACGTAGCAGGATTGGTAATTTTAACTTTGATGATTTTGAATAGTTCTGTAGTCCAATTGGGTGTATATCCTTTTTCAAAGACATGTTTTGCCTTGGATATGCGCACAATGTCACCAACTTTAAATTTTCGCGGGCCTGCTATCTTTAAATGACTATAGGTGTTATTCAAAATAGATTTTTCGTTGGATTTGTTGACTTGAGAAGGCTTATATTGTGTTGTGGAATGTGTTGTATTGTTATAGTTTTGAGTAATTTCAGGCAGAATATCAATCCATTTGTAGGTGCCATTTAAACTGAAATATTTGTAGAGTTTCGATTTTAATGTTCTTATAACACGCTCAGCCATAGAAGCTTTCATCGTGCTAAGTACGCTATAATGATTTATATCATGTTTTTTCATTAAATTTTGAAATTTGCTGTTGTAAAATTCCTTCCCCTGATCGGATTGTAGATTTTTCGGTGTTCGTCGTGTATGAGCGAGAATGTCCGAGAATGCCCGAGTAATCTCCTCTCCGGTCTTCGTCTTTAGTGGGCGTGTCCACATAAACTTTGAAAAACAATCAATGACGACCAGTATCAATTTATGATTCCTATTTTGTGATGCAAAATTCCTCATCTCCGCAAGATCCATTTGCCAAAGATCGTCAAGGCCCTTGATAATGGTGCGTCTGCGAGGGAATTTTTTCCGAATAGGTTTGTGAAGCTCGTTTACGAGTTGAATCTTTTCCTTGGTGTGCATATTATGATGTCTTACCGGCTAGCTTCAATTCCAGACTCTGAATGCGGTTATGGAAATTCATATCCAATGCCTTAATATTGTTCACTATGTCTAAAATGTTACTTTTCAAATCCGAAACGACTCTGATATTTTCTGCAGATTCTTTTTTCAATTCACGTATACTTGCATTCGCACTAAATTCTCTTAGGATGAAGACTTTTGCAGTGGCAATTGAATCGTCAACGTATTTCTTCGTAGCCATATCCCTACCTGCTACTGGGGGATTACGTGAAATGAATGTATTAATTTCGTTAGTTTTATTTTGTAATTCGGTAATATTCGCCTGTAATATGGGAATTTCAATCTTATGAAGCTCGTTTTTGATTTCGTTCAATCCTACTTCTAAATTCTTTATATTATGTGTTTGTGGTGAGTTGATAGTACGCAAGTCATCAACATATTTTTTTGTTGCAGCGTCACTATTTGCTGTCGGTTCTTTAATATTACAAATTTTCACATTTCCAATATCAATATTACCGTCCGGTGTATGAGGGAACGTAATTTTCGCTGGTAAACGCGCATAGGGCGTTTGATGTCTATGTCCGAATTTATCGACTGGCATAATTGAAATGAACAAGTTTCAACTTGTATTATTCTATTATATCAGCTTCCTTGAGTTCATTGATAATTGCTACTATTTCGTTGTCGTGTGACGTATTACCTGCCTCTTTCGAAGCAATTAGTAGCTGTAAACGTTCAACCAACTCGTTGGGATCATCCCAATAAATGTATTCCATAGGGTCTTCGTTGTAAACCAAACGGGAATCGAGAACGTTTCCGCCACTTTTCGGTATTTTTGATAGACGTTCCATTAGTAGCTGTTGTGTTCGAGTAGATGGACGACGGTTCAATGATTCTGATTTTGTTCTAAACAAAGGTTTGATAACATTGTGATATTTGTAAGTGCTTGAACCCTTAAGACGGTTGCGTGTATCTAGGTGAACCTTAGTATACTCTAGAAGGGTTTTATATGCCTCCAAATCCTGCTGGGTGTAACCTTCTGGATCGTGGTAGAATAAAAGCTGGTATAAGCCAGGTGTACCAGTCACGGATCCAGCTTCTTTATTTCGTTCTTGTAGTATGTTGATATTGCCGTTTCTTCCATCAAATCCAATTCTACGCGTACCTAAACTCCAACCGAGATCGTCATTGTAGAAAGGTCCGTAATTTTTATCGATTCTTCCATTATCTTGGAAATAGTCTTCGATATACGATTGACTAATTTCAGGATATTGATCTAAATACTCTTGAATGGATTCATATGTCATCTCAGGACGCATTATTTCTGGAGATTCGGGCATTGGAATATTCCCCTCTTCATCGGTTTCAGCCACCGGTTCCGTTTCGAGGAAACGTGTAAACACATCATTATCATCGGGTTCTTCTTTCTTTATTTCCTCCTTCGGTTGTAAATTTGTAATCGATTTTTGTAATGTCTTCGAGGATTGTACAATTTCTTCTAGTGGATTGGATATCGGCTTAAATAGTTTATTAATAGACTCATCTTGCTCTGATTTACCCAATTTCAATGCCAAGTATTTTTTTCGAATTGATCTAGCAAGTTCAGACACTTTTTTCTTGCGCAATGCAGTAGCAACCTTATCGTCAGACATATTGGTATGGACTGAAGGCGCAGCTTACAATTTAATATATTTATCGAATCCTTTGCGATACCTTCCATCATTGAGGGCGAAATCTTTCATAATTACCAATGTACCATAGCGATCACACCAACACTTTGAACACATATTTTTAAATACGTCAAATGTCATGTCAGGAGATACGTGTTCGTCAAATATATGTTTCAAGTTTACCTCATCCTGCTTGAATAACACAATAACATTACAATTGTCGCGAATAAGCTGTTTCGGTATTTTTGAATATGTTTGACAAAGATATGCAGCATCAATATCTTTATGTCTGCACATGGAATAGTATTCCCGAATTTTCTGTTGACCATCACATGCAACGTCATCGAATAAAAAGACAGAATTAGGCTGAGCTTCATCTGGACTTATTATTTCCTCGTTGTCTTTGAATGGAAAATAGCCAACGCCCTTCACTTGCGCTATAACTTCCTGCAGCAATTGGTACTTTGGTTGGAATAACGATTTTGAATAAACATAAACGTTTTTGAATTTCGCGCCATTCGGATTAAATAGGAGCGCCAGCACGACATTCGTCTTTCCACACCCACTGGGGCCACATATAATGGCACGGAAAGAATTTGGTAATAATTTACCATGTTTACTAATAGTTGGTGTTGAGGTAAAATCCAGATTTTCAATGGGTATAGTCTGCTCTTGTTGAATTATTTTCATTGTGTGTGTCGTCTTTCGTAGTACTACTCTTTAAATATAGGTGTTACCACTTACGCGTATCAGTCTTAATGTTGTTGTTTGAAGGAGAAGGTCTCTTAAATTCTCTCATCAATAAACTACCTATTGAGCTTCACTTACCTAGCTATCAGTACTGTGGACGTAAGTACTACCCCCTCCACCCCTTCATGTAAAAAATTGATTGTTTTTTTTTTCAGCCGGTACAAAATTGGAAAAACGTCTTGATCGTGGAGATCCGGGCATCAACCCCTTGGACGCTGCTTGTAAGCAACACGATATTTCTTACTTGAAGAATAAGTCTCTCGAAGAACGACACAAAGCCGATCAGATACTTGAAGATAAAGCTTGGGCTCGTGTCAAATCAAAAGACGCTTCACTGGGAGAGAAAACTGCTGCATTACTTGTAACAGGCGGAATGAAGGTGAAAAGAAAGCTGGGAATGGGTTGTCGTCGCAAACGTCGTTCCTTGCATCGAGATGTTATTCTAAAAGTGGGAAAGTCATTGAAGAGAGGAACATCTTTGAAAGACACTGCAACGTTTGCCTTACGAGCAGCCAAAGCACTTATTAAAGAATTTGGTGGGAAAAAAGAAGTCGAGGTTCCTCGAGTGATACCTGTAGCGAAATCCGGAGGTTTCCTACCACTTATCCCTTTGTTTGCCGGTCTTTCGGCAATCGGAGCTTTGTCAGGTGGTGCTGCTGGGATTGCTAAAACTGTCATTGACGCAAAGCATGCACAAAAGAAATTGGAAGAAGATGTACGTCATAATAAGGCTATGGAACGTGTAGGATCTGGCCTGTATCTGAAAAAGTACCCAAAAGGCGGCTTCGGATTGTATTTGAAAAAAAACCAATAAAGCTACCCAATCACGCATTAACCGACTTTGACATAACACAATACGCAAAATCGCTTAAAATACCGCATTTTCGAGGAGTTTTCATGCGAGACACTCTCCCCAAAGCCGGCCCCCGGAAACAAGAATGCGCAGTGGTTAATTTGGACACCTCTGAGAATAGCGGAAGTCATTGGGTAGCTTACCGAAAGATAAACAACAATGTAGAGTATTTCGATTCATTTGGTCACTTGAAGCCTCCGAAAGAAGTTGTTAAATATTTTGGAAAGAGTGCGCGAATTTTCTACAACAATACTCGATATCAAAACTACGATCAAATCAATTGCGGTCATTTGTGTTTGAAATTTCTACAACAATGATTGAACTATTACTACAACATATCTACCATGGAAAAACATTAAGCAGTTTCACTGCCGAAGAACTAAAGCACTTTCCCATTGAACATCTAATAGAGTGTGTAAGACCTTGGGAATTGCTGGAAATATGGCATAAACTTCCCAATGAATATCGAGCAAATTTTCAACTACAAATACGATTGCCTTGTTTCATCCATTACAACCGACCTGATTGGACGACGCATTGTGACGGTCCACCGAGTTCGCAAGCTACTTGTTTCCTTTGTAAACAAACATTAAAAAAATAAATGTTATTTAAATTCAAACATTATTCGTATTTCATTAGTCATCATGTCGCAGTTGCTGAGAGTTAACAGCACCAATCACGTGTTTACCTTTCAACCTCCTACACCTATTGTACTCGATCCGAAGAAGGAATACGAAATAGCTCTACGATCTTTTCATTCTTATCACAGTATACCGAACATTGAAAATTGTAAGTTTTACTACTACGATACCAAGGGCAAGCTTCAAAGTTTTGATTTTCCCACAGGATGTTACGAAATTGCCGATCTTGAAGGGTTTATCCGAGATAAATTGGGTGCGGGCAATTCAACTAGACCAGAGGACATATTTTCACTAAAACCCAATCACAATACGTTGAAATGTGAAATTTCCAGTAAATACAAAATTTCCTTCAAGGAGACCAATAGTCTTGGGAGAATATTGGGATTTTCACCGAAAATACTCGACGCTAACAAATTGCACTCGTCAGATCTCCCCGTCAAAATCATTAAAGTATCTAGTATTCGCTTCGATTGTAACATTACCACTGGAGCCTTCGATGCAAACAGACCTGCTCATACTATATATGAATTCGTTATACAAGTGGATCCAGGATATTCCATAGACGAAATTCCTCATAATTTACTCTATTTACCTGTTATACCACAAAGTGAAATAACCAATATCACCGTCATCGCTTTAGACCAGGACGGTCAGCCTGTAAACTTTCGTGGAGAACTAAGTACGTTGGTGTTGGAGCTTAGAGCGCGATGGGGCTAATAATCAATCATAAAAGACAATCTGCAGCACTTTCAACTTCATTAGCTGAGCAGTCGCCAAAGCTGAAACAGCTCACGTTCGCAAACAAATTGGTCCTGCAATCGCTGGGTTTTAAATTGAAAAATGACAACTATGTATGGAAAACGTCTACGCCAAAACGACATGCCTCCAATGTTTGATATCTATCGTAAACCGATGTTTGATGAGTCAATTCGAAAGGCCGAATATAGAACCTATGCTCCATTCATAAAATCATTCAATTGCAGTGACATTGTGGAGTTTAGCATAAATCAGGTTGATTCGTTCTTTGCAATGAGCGAAACATTGTTGTGCATTAAGGGTTCTCTCGAAATACACGGAGATGGTGACGTAAAATTAGCAAATAATGTTGGAGCCTTTCTATTCGATTCATGTACGTACAGTGAAAGTGCCAGGGAAATGGAAACAGTTCGAGATCCTGGAATAGTAAGCGCCGTACGTGCCATGACCTGTTATAACCAAGAAGATTCCAATCATATGGCTATAGCCGGTTGGAATTACCCAAAAGATCCTATTTTGAATGATAGCGACAAGTCCTTCAACCTGCAAATACCTCTCAAACATATTTTCAACATTTTCAACGATTATTCCATGATTACATGTGGGCGTCAAACAATACGACTAGTTCGGGCACGAAATGATAATGATTGTCTATATATTACTGAAAAGAATGTCTCTGCCACTACAACAGCTAAAATTAATATTACAAGCGTTGAGCTAAAAGTTAAACATATCTTTCCTAATGACGAGATAAAATTAAATCTCATGAAATCCATTGAAAAAGATCAACCTATAGTTATTCCATTCAGGAAGTGGGAGTTACACGAACTACCTTCAATCACTAAAGGAGCAAGACGTGAAGTTTGGGCTGTCAAGACATCCACTTCAGTTGAAAGACCTCGTTTTGTTATTGTTTTCTTTCAAACCGACAAACGTAACTCGAGTACAGCTGACCCGACTTTATTTGACAATGCTGACGTACAAAGTATAAGACTGTCACTTAATGGTGACTATTGGCCCAATGAAAGAATGCAATTGGATTTCGCTAAAACTGACTACAATGAGGCATATTTTAACTACACCGAATTCTATCCCAACTACGCAAACTCCACACAGAAGCGCCCCCTGCTGGATTATTCTTCTTTCAAGAAACGGGCATTGTTTGTTATCGATTGTTCGAAACAGGAAGAAAGCATGAAGGCGTCCACAGTCGATGTGAAACTTGACATTGAAGCAAACATAGGCTTTCCCGAAAATACCAAAGTCTATTGCATCATAATTCACGATTGTGTAATGGAATACTTCCCCCTCTCTGAAATTGTTAAAAGCTTGAACTAGATGTTGTGAGTTAGTGTTCGAGCAGACGTCAAGATGAGAGTAGCATTTGTAGACATTCAAGGTTTTGTCGTAGACGGGCTTTTCGTTGCCAAAGAGCTCACCATAGAAATCGGCTTCAAAAGATCGCATTACATATTTTTACCACCGCAACCGTTTTCTACATTAAGTAACGAGGACAAAAAGACTACATCATACTTGGAAAGGAATGTGCATGGTATTCGATACTCTTCAGGAGATGTAGAATATTCTAAACTAAATGAAATATTGGGAAGCAAGTTATTGTATGCCGCAGACTTCATTTACGTTCGAGGACAACAAAAAGCCGAGTTTCTGCAAAAGAAATGTGACATTTTTGGTATTTTTCCACGTATTATTGACGTTTGCAAATTTGATGGTACGCCGTGTGCAACAGGAAACTTTGTCCACGATCCAAACCCCTGCCACGCCACTGGAGTATATTCGTGTACCGAGAGAAATGTACAACGCCTCCGTCACTGGTTTCCAAATACTGTATTACCATTATAAATAAAGTTTTTTAAAAAAACATGGGTTTTATTGAAACACTCTGTATATTCATCAACTTTTATATTACATGAAGATTGGAATTTTCGTTTTACAATTTTCAAAATAATTTTTAAAATTAAAACAAATATAGCCACTAATATTACACATGACATGGTGTAAACGTTATTAATTTCATTTTCTATATCCTTTTCTGTTCTGTTGAACATGGTGTAGGTTGAATACGTCTTAACGGATAAGTAGATTGCGGCAGTCTACGGGCTAACTATAACCTCACTTTTATCTTCGTAAAAAGCAATGTCTTTATTCAATTTTCCAATATTCGAACTTCTCAAAACGATGACTGTACACTTCTGAAGATATATTACAAAAGAAGTTTGGTGTGTAGTAGGCGGCACTTTAATCACCCCTCTCAACCTTTTCTTCACCACCGGGATGTCCCCCCCACCACCCCGTGAGGAGACTCTGTACTAGGAGTCGTTTGACACCTCTCTCCCGTGCCACGTGATGTGTATCATTCAACGTGTCATGTGACGTTTCGACGTGCATCATTTGACTTAACGTTCCATCCAAATCGGACCAATAGTAACGAAGCTAGGTGCTAGTTAGTCTTGATAAAAAAACTTTAAATTTTTTTTAATCAAAATATAGCCATATAATTACTAATATTTCATCAACATTTGGTTTTATGCAATTTATATTGTTCAGATCTATAACTGACTTGCTGTCATAGTGTTCAGTATGCTTATCATAAGTCCAATCAAAATCAGAATAATGATAATCTGTATCAGGATTATAATAACAATCATCATTTTTTTTTATTATTTTATTTACATCGTAACTCTTTCTTGTCGTTACCAACATGCTTGCACATACATCGCCATACCCAGCTTCAAATGACAATTCGATATTAAGAGTATCAAATTTTCCATCAGCATTCCTCTTATACCTTTTTACAAAAGCTTCTCTACACTTATATGCGTCGACAAATACGTCGTTGACCTCTATATATGCGTTCATACCCATATTGATTGACAATCAAATCAATAGGAGCTGAAGACAATTCTGAATGCTTTCCAAAGTTCTACAATAGAATGGGGTAAAAATAAAACTATTGACTGACGTCTATTAACTGCGACTGAGCTCTCTGGACTTCGCTAATTAATATATAACGCGCCTAAATGAATAAAAAATATGATTAGTTCCCCTCCCACAGATCCTTAAAGTGATAATGCAAGAAAATATGCTTTTCCAAACTAACCGCACGATAAGAGATTTCCTGCATTGACAGGTTTTTAAATGTCGAGAATTAGCAAAAACGTATTTCCTGTTTGCTAATCGGTACATGGTGCTACACAACATTATCCATTTTTCGATATTCAGCATAGACGTGTTGTCAAATACATATTACAAAATAATATTTTATAGCAATTTCCTAATATGAGCCACATGACCTGGTACTTGGGTCGTTCAACTTATAAATATAGTTAGCATTGCACTATAAAACCTTTTTTATTTTAAATAAAATATAAATTCTTAATATCTATATCATATCAATTCCGTAGGCCTATAGGGGATGTATTTGTCGCTTTAAATATTAAATACAACGCGCCATGGTTCTATCTCCTTATATCCATTATTGTGATATATAAGATGGTGTGGAGATGAACCGTATTATAACATTTTAATAAATTTTGAAAACTATACGTGACAGCGTGACGTTTGACGTGACAGCGTGACGTTTGACGTGAAAACGTGACGTTTGACGTGAAAACGTGACGTTTGACGTGACGACGTGACGTGACGACGTGACGTTTGACGTGACAGCGTGACGTTTGACGTGACAACGTGACGTTTGACGTGACGACGTGACGTTTGACGTGACAGCGTGACGTTTGACGTGACAGCGTGACGTTTGACGTGACGACGTGACGTTTGACGTGACGATGTGACGTTTGACGTGACGACGTGACAACGTGACGTGACGACGTGACCTTTGACGTGACGACGTGACGTTTGACGTGACAGCGTGACGTTTGACGTGACGACGTGACAACGTGACGTGACGACGTGACGTTTGACGTGACGACGTGACGTTTGACGTGACGATGTGACGTTTGACGTGACGACGTGACAACGTGACGTGACGACGTGACGTTTGACATGACGACGTGACGTTTGACGTGACGACGTGACGTTTGACGTGACAGCGTGACGTTTGACGTGACGACGTGACGACGTGACGTTTGACGTGAAAACGTGACGTTTGACGTGACAACGTGACGTTTGACGTGACGACGTGACGTTTGACGTGACAGCGTGACGTTTGACGTGACAGCGTGACGTTTGACGTGACGACGTGACGTTTGACGTGACGATGTGACGTTTGACGTGACGACGTGACAACGTGACGTGACGACGTGACGTTTGACGTGACGACGTGACGTTTGACGTGACAGCGTGACGTTTGACGTGACGACGTGACAACGTGACGTGACGACGTGACGTTTGACGTGACAACGTGACGTTTGACGTGAAAACGTGACGTTTGACGTGACGACGTGACGTTTGACGTGACGATGTGACGTTTGACGTGACGACGTGACAACGTGACGTGACGACGTGACGTTTGACATGACGACGTGACGTTTGACGTGACGACGTGACGTTTGACGTGACAGCGTGACGTTTGACATGACGATGTGACAACGTGACGTGACGACGTGACGTTTAACGTGAAAACGTGACGTTTGACGTGAAAACGTGACGTTTGACGTGACAACGTGACGTTTGACGTGACGATGTGACGTTTGACGTGACAGCGTGACGTTTGACGTGCGACGTGACGTTTAACATGACGTTTGACGTGACAGCGTGACGTTTGACGTGAAAACGTGACGTGCGTGATGTTTGACGTGACGACGTGGCAGTTTGACGTGACAGCGTGACGTTTGACAGCGTGACGTTTGATGTGACAGCGTGACGTGACGACGTGACGTTTGACAGCGTGACGTTTGACGTGACGTTTGACAGCGTGACGTTTGATGTGACGTTTGACAGCGAAGATCTCTTGAGACTGCATGTTACCTGTATATAATAGTTATGGCTTTTCGAGCGCTCTGTATATAATAGACGTTTATGCCTTGCATGCATGTTACCTACCCTGTATATAATGTTACTTTTGATTCACCCTGTATATAATAGACGTTAAGGCCTTTCCAACGAGACGTCGTTTGATTGGCTTTTAGTAAGAGGGATGATGGGGGATGTACGGGGGTAGAATTTTTCTATTATTTTTCATATACACTAGACGTTAAGGCCTTTCGAACGATACATCGTTTGCTATGATTGGTTAACTTTTAGTAAGAGGGGTGTTGCGTGGGGGGTGAACGTGGGTAGAATTTTTCTATTATTTTTCATATATACTAGACGTTAAGGCCTTTCGAACGATACATCGTTTGCTATGATTGCTTAACTTTTAGTAAAAGGGGTGCTGCGTGGGGGATGAACGGGGGTAGAATTTTTCTATCATTTTTCATATACACTAGACGTTAAGGCCTTTCGAACGATACATCGTTTGCTATGATTGGTTAACTTTTAGTAAAAGGGGTGCTGCGTGGGGGATGAACGGGGGTAGAATTTTTCTATCATTTTTCATATACACTAGACGTTAAGGCCTTTCGAGTAGGCAAATTACTTTTCATCTACCATGTATATAATAGTTTACCCCCACCACTTTTAGCGTAAATTTTGACGTTTTCAAACCTTGGCTTTTTCGACGATTTTCTTATGGAGATTCCCATGTAAGCGCCTCCGCCATGCGGCCGAATCCCCATAGCCTATTTACTGTCCTTATGATATAAATTTACAATGATTCCCGTTTCAATTCTGCTAGTAAAACTCGATGCAATATTTTCCCATTTAACCCTACTACGTAGTCTAGAATTTAAACCTAACCCTATGTGTCTATTTAAAATTAGTTTGCGAAAATGTTTGAAATGACCAATATTTGCTTGCAGTTTTCGTCTAGTTCCGACGCATAAACTGGCGTCTTTTATACGCCTACTGCAAGCCCTAATGTATTTATTCAACCGTTTCAACCACAGTTCTGCATCTCTTACAGTGAATTTATCAAAAACAATTTTATGTACTTTTCTAATAGCTACCAGCAAATCATCAGACTGTTTAATTATGCTTGACATGGCTTTGAAAATTGAAAAATTCACTCACCCTCTCTCTTTCTTGTATCTCCTAGTTTTCAATGATCTCGAGTGATATCAAGGGGTTGAGCTTTCCAATGTCCACCAATCCTTTCAGAACTATGGAATATTTCCCATCCAACAAATATGGGATTGCTTCCTGGTATTGTTTCGTCACTCGAATTGGCAGGAATGTAACTTTATCATTTAATTCCAAAAGAATGTAGTCTCCAAAGCGTCCTTTGGTAAGCAATGCTGCCAGAATTTTCTCATGCACATCAATTTGGAGGTCCTTCAATTTTATGATTGGTTTCCTTTCTGCAATTACAGAAACTTCATTCAATTTTTTTTTTAAATCCATCTGAAAATAATAATAAGCAATAATCTAAGCAATCCAATTTGCTTTGAAAAAGATTGTAGTAAGAGAAAAAACAACTCACCCTCTCTCTCTCTTTTTTGTATCTCCTAGTTTTCAATGATCTCGAATGATATCAAGGGGTTGAGCTTTCCAATGTCCACCAATCCTTTCAGAACTATGGACTATTTCCCATCCAACAAATATGGGATTGCTTCCTGGTATTGTTTCGTCACACGAATTGGCAGGAATGTAACTTTATTACATAATTCCAAAAGAATGGAGTCTCCAAAGCGTCCTTTGGTAAGCTTTGCTGCCAGAATTTTCTCAGGCACATCAATTTGGAGGTCCTTCAATTTTATAATTGGTTTCCTTTCTGCAACTACAGAAACTTCATTTAATTTTTTTAAATCCATCTGAAAATAATAATAAGCAATAATCTAAGCAATCCAATTTGCTTTGAAAAAGATTGTAGTAAGAGAAAAAACAATTTGCTTTGGAAAAGATTGCAGTATAAGAAAAAACTTACCTTTTTGATTGTGTTGCTGCTACTTCTGTTCGACTGTGTGTGCTGCTTTCACCTTCTTCTCAGCAAAAACTACTCTCTCCCGGCTTGCGTTTGCTTATTTATGTGTGCCTTCCCCACCGTGTGCAAAAAAAAACACGTGTCGTGACTTTGAGATAGTGAGTTTTTGCAATGGAAATTGCGGTGTGATTTCCTGTTATATTTTCCTCAAGTTTCCTTTTTGTGTTAAAATTTCAGATTGTTACTTCCTATTTACAACGGGTATTGTAGATAAAAACTTCTTATCTCAAGGCTGCAGCTTCGTGTGCGCTATTTTTGCGGTAAATAAAAATTTCTTATCTGTAACGTCCGTAGGAATTTCAGAAAAACAATTTAATTAATTGCAAAGTTTATTTAAAAAATATTATTGAAAAAAAGAAATTATTTTTGTTAATAAAGTTTTGAGATGATTTAAAAGGTCTTCATTTGGACATGGAATATCGAACACGTTCCAATTGAAGGGTCCGGCTGCAACTACTCTTTTGGTAAACTCATTATATTTGTAGTATGTGGTGTTTTTGAAAAAGTCCATGTGTCCGTCAATGTACTGGAATGCACCTGTAACATCTGTGGGTAGTCCGGGGAAAATATCTTTCATTTGTCCTCTATTCTGGACAGTTTTCAAGTTCTTGTCAAATTCGATATAATTACTATTATTATAAAGTACATATATTTTCCCATGATTGTTTTGAAACATTGTATTTACTTGGGAATTTTTAGGTATAATTAAATTATTTTCGTCAAGTATTTCTAGAGCGGGAAAATCTGCTACATAGTATTTACGACCATTGACTGCTATTAAATTATCTGAAGAACTTTGAAAAATTTGAATTACGTGACCCACTTCTTCAGGTAAATAATCATCGAGTATTTCTGGTTGCGGGGGAATAAGTTCCGAGTTCAAATCAATTTTCCAAAGGGAATTTCCATTAATAATATATAAATGGTAATTTTCAAATTCACCAGCCATGGCAATGAACATATACTCCGGTGTTATGTCGCATAAATTTTTATCCGGTTCATTTGGTTGATGTCCAAGTTGTTTTGTAGTTGGTGGTGGTGGACGAGATGTGGGTTTGAAAGGATTAGGACTTAGTAATGCAGCTAATATAATGATTAATAATATAATGATTAAATTATAATTATATTGGAATATTTGAGAAAACACGAAATAGTTCTAATCTCTTGTTCCTGTTTTATCTATTTCAAATGTTTTACCGTCGCCTAAGGTTAATAATTCATGTGAAAATAATGTCAATTGTGTTTCACCCATATTTGTCCTTTGTTTGTTAAGAAACCAAATGATAATCGCCCTTATATGATTGTCAAAATTTTAGATACTGATGTTATAGCTATGGTTGATACTGGAAGCAATTCCAGTGTTGGGGTTTTCACTTATTAATTCTCTTCATGTACCTATCGAATATGATGCTTCAATACGTATCACTACTGCAGCTGGTAAATTATGAATAATGCTACGAAAACAATTGAGATTTCAATTATACCTTTCATCAATAATTCTCTTATTTTGGGTATGCATTTTTTAAGTCCATTTAGAAAAGGACATTAACTGTCATATATTGTCGTATTCTCTTTTGTACTCCACTTGTGTTATTAATCCAATTAGTCCAATTTCGAGCTAACTTTTGTTCTACAGCATATTGAAGTGTATTTGTGCATCATTCAGTTCTTTCAAGCGCTTTAAAACTGTTTTCAACGATTTCTCGCGATTTGGTGAAGATCTGACTGAAATAGAATGGAAAATGAGCTAATTTCAAGCTATGTATGTATGTTTATTTGGGGTAACATTCACTGAGACCTAAAAGATCTATTGTGTCCCCTTACTTCCACTTAGTTACTGAGGAGAGATACCTGGACAGCCAGAAGAGCTTTAGACTTCTGGCATAATTTACCAGGATTGGTTCATTCAAAGGCTTTTATACATCCTTCGAAGTATGTCTCCAAACAAACGTTGGACCATAGCAGGCATGACCTACGTTGTCTAACAGGCCTTTTAACAGGCCACTGTCATCTGAATAATCTTATGCTAAAACTTGGACTGTCGGAAGATCCGACTTGCCGTCTTTGTTTAGAAGATGATGAAACAGCAGAGCATATAATTTGTGCCTGCCCCGCCGCGGCTAGAATCAGGTATCTGATGTTTGACAGGGTCTCTCTCTCGCCCTCGGACCTGAAATATCATTCACCAAATAAAATAATCGACTTTGTTAAATAGCTGAATCTATTTGATGGAATTTGAATAGGTGTGAGCCACAATAGACTCTTGTGAGTCGCAGTGGAGGGCCTTATTGACCCACTCACCACAAACCTAACCTAACCTAACCTACTCTCCGTCTCTAAAACTAGTAGCTCCTTTAGACCTATTTCCCGGAGGAATTTAAGGATATCTGCAGGCTTCAACTTAGGTAAATAATCCTCTTCTATCCAGTAATCTCCCAGGTACTGTGCTCTAGGATTCTGGAGTGGTGTGCAGTTGGAAAGTATGTGGATGAAGGTTTCTTCTTCCATGCCACAGTATCTGCATTCTTCTTCCTCCACCACTTTGAAACTGTTGAAACTCTTAGCGCAGTCTTGCTTTGACTTATGCAATTTCAAACTTTTGTTCTACAGTATTTTGAAGTATAATTGTGCATTATTCTGTCTTCTCACGTGCTTTTGAACTGTTTTCAACGATTTCTCGTGATTTGGTCAAGATCTGACTGGAATGAAATGGAAAATAGTCCAATTTCGAGCTAACTTTTGTTCTAAAGCATATTGTAGTGAATTTGTGCATTATTTAGTCTTTTTAAGCACTTTTCAACTGTTTTTAACGATTTCTCGTGATTTGGAGAAAATCTAACTGAAATAGAGAGGAAAATAGTCTAATTTCGAGCTAACTTTTGTTTTCTACAGTATTTTGAAGCGTAATTGTGCATTATTTAGTCTTCTCATGTGCTTTTAAACTGTTTTCAACGATTTCTCGTGATATGGTCAAGATCTGACTACAATAAAATGGAAAATAGTCCAATTTCGAGCTAACTTTTGTTCTACAGCATATTGAAGTGTATTTGTGCACTATTTAGTCTTATTAGGCGCTTTTGAACTGTTTTCAAGATTTCTCGCGATTTGGTGAAGATCTGACTGAAATGGAATGAAAAATGAGCTAATTTCGAGCTAACTATTGTTCTACAGCATATTGAAGTGTATTTGTGCACTATTCAGTCTTCTCATGTGCTTTTGAACTTTTTTCAACGATTTCTAGTGATTTGGTCAAGATCTGACTGGAATAGAATGGAAAATAGTTCAATTTCGAGCTAACTCTTGTTCCACAGCATATTGGGGTGAATTTGTGCATTATTCAGCCTTTTTAAGCGCTGTTAAACTGTTTTCAACGATTTCTCGCTTGGTGAAGATCTAACTGAAATAGA
Organism: Galerucella nymphaeae; assembly: GCA_963978555.1. Classification (NCBI taxonomy): domain Eukaryota; kingdom Metazoa; phylum Arthropoda; class Insecta; order Coleoptera; family Chrysomelidae; genus Galerucella; species Galerucella nymphaeae. Next base: position 9,586,262 of record OZ021713.1, read on the forward strand.
ATGGAAAATAGTTTAATTTCGAGCCAACTTTTGTTCGAAAGCATATTGAAGTGTATTTGTTCATTATTCAGTCTTTTTAAGCGCTTTTAAACTGTTTTTCGACGATTTCTCGCGATTTGGTGAAGATCTGACTGAAATAGAATGGAAAATGAGCTAATTTCGAGCAAACTTTTGTTTTCTACATTATTTTGAAGCGTAATTGTGCATTATTCAGTATTCTCATGTGCTTTGAAACTGTTTACAACGATTTCTCGTGATTTGGTCAAGATCTGACTGGAATAGAATGGAAAATAGTCCAATTTCGAGCTAACTTTTGTTCTACAGCATATTGGGGTGTATTTGTGCATTATTTAGTCTTTTTGAGCGCTGTTAAACTGTTTTCAACGATTTCTCGCGATTTGGTGAAGATCTAACTGAAATAGAATGGAAAATAGTCTAATTTCGAGCTAACTTTTGTTCGAAAGCATATTGAAGTGTATTTGTTCATTATTCAGTCTTTTTAAGCGCTTTTAAACTGTTTTTCGACGATTTCTCGCGATTTGGTGAAGATCTGACTGAAATAGAATGGAAAATGAGCACATTTCGAGCTAACTTCTGTTTTCTACAGTATTTTGAAGCGTAATTGTGCATTATTCAGTATTCTCATGTGCTTTGAAACTGTTTTCAACGATTTCTCGTGATTTGGTCAAGATCTGACTGAAATAGAATGCAAAATAGTCCAATTTCGAGCTAACTCTTGTTCTACAGCATATTGAAGTGTATTTGTGCATTATTTAGTCTTTTTAAGCGCTTTTAAATTGTTTTCAACGATTTCTCGCGATTTGGTGAAGATCTGACTGAAATAGAATGGAAAATGAGCTAATTTCAAGCTAACTTTCGTTTTCTACAGTATTTTGAAGCGTAATTAGGCATTATTCAGTATTCTCATTTGCTTTGAAACTGTTTTCAACGATTTCTCGTGATTTGGTCAAGATCTGACTGAAATAGAATGCAAAATAGTCCAATTCCGAGCTAACTCTTGTTCTACAGCATATTGAAGTGTATTTGTGCATTATTTAGTCTTTTTTAGCGCTTTTAAATTGTTTTCAACGATTTCTCGCGATTTGGTGAAGATCTGACTGAAATAGAATGGAAAATGAGCTAATTTCAAGCTAACTTTTGTTCTACAGCATATTGAAGTGTATTTGTGCATTATTGAGTCTTTTTAAGCGCTTTAAAACTATTTTTAACTATTTCTCGCGATTTGGTGGAGATCTAACTGGAATAGAATGGAAAATGAGCTAATTTCGAGCTAACTTTCGTTTTCTACAGTATTTTGAAGCGTAATTAGGCATTATTCAGTATTCTCATTTGCTTTGGAACTGTTTTCAACGATTTCTCGTGATTTGGTCGAGATCTGACTGGAATAGAATGCAAAATAGTCCAATTTAAAGCTAACTCTTGTTCTACAGCATATTGGAGTGTATTCGTGCATTATTTAGTTTTTTAAGCGCTTTCAAACTGTTTCCAAGATTTCTCGCGATTTGGTGCAATTCTAGCTGAAATAGAATGGAAAAGAGTCCAATTCCGGGCTAACTTTTGTTCAACAGCATATTGAAGTGTATTTGTGCATTATTCAGTCTTTTTAAGCGCTTTTTAACTGTTTTCAACGATTTCTCGCGATTTGGTGAAGATCTGACTGAAATAGAATGGAGGATGAGCTAATTTCGAGCTAACTTTTGTTCTACAGTATTTTGAATTGTAATTGTACATGATTCAGTCTCCTCATATGCTTTGAAACTGTTATCAACGATTTCTCGTGATTTGGTCGATATCCGACTAGAATTGGATGGAAAATAGTTCAATTTCGAGCTAACTTTTGTTCTTCAGCATATTGGAGTGTATTTGTGCATTATTTAGTCTTTTCAAGCGCTTTCAAATTGTTTTCAACGATTTCTCGCGATTTGGTGGAGATCTGACTGAAATAGAATGGAGAATGAGCTAATTTCGAGCTAACTTTTGTTCTACAGCATATTGAAGTGTATTTGTGCATTATTTGGTCTTTTCAAGCGCTTTCAAATTGTTTTCAACGATTTCTCGCGATTCTGTAAAGATCTCACTGAAATAGAATGGAAAATAAGATAATTGCTAGCTAACTCTTGTTTAACAGTAGTTTGAAGTGTAATTGTGCATTATTCAGTCTTCTCATGTGCTTTTAAACTGTTTCCAACGATTTCTCGTTATTTGGTCGATCTTTGACTGGAATAAAATGGAAAATAGTCCAATTTCGAGCTAACTTTCGTTCTTCAGCATATTGAAGTGTATTTGTGCATTATTTAGTCTTTTCAAGCGCTTTCAAATTGTTTTCAACGATTTCTCGCGGTTTTGTAAAGATCTCACTGGAATAGACTGGAAAATGAGCTAATTTCAAGCTAACTTTTGTTCTACAGCATATTGAAGTGTATTTGTGCATTATTGAGTCTTTTCAAGCGCTTTGAAACTATTTTTAACTATTTCTCGCGATTTGGTGAAGATCTTACTGGAATAGAATGGAAAATTAGTCCAATTTCGAGCTAACTTCTGTTCTACAGTATTTTGGAGTGTAATTGTGCGTTATTCTGTCTTTCAAAGCGCTTTAAAACTGTTCTCAACGATTTCTTGCGATTTGGTGAAGATCTGACTGAAATGGAATGGAAAATGAGCTAATTTCAAGCTATCTTTTGTTCTACAGTATTTTGAAGTGTAATTGTGAATTATTCAGTCTTCTCATGTGCTTTCGAACTGTTTTCAACGATTTCTCGTGATTTGGTCGATATCTGACTAAAATTGGATTGAAAATAGTTCAATTTCGAGCTAACTTTCGTTCTTCAGCATATTGAAGTGTATTTGTGCATTATTTAGTCTTTTCAAGCGCTTTCAAATTGTTTTCAACGATTTCTCGCGATTCTGTAAAGATCTCACTGGAATAGAATGGAAAATAGTCCAATTCCGAGCTAACTCTTGTTCTACAGCATATTGGAGTGTATTTGTGCATTATTTAGTCTTTTCAAGCGCTTTCAAACTGTTTTCAAGATTTCTCGCGATTTGGTGAGATTCTAGCTGAAATAGAATGGAAAATAGTCCAATTTTGGGCTAAGTTTTGTTCAACAGCATATTAAAGTGTATTTGTGCATTATTCAGTCTTTTTAAGCGCTAATGAACTGTTTTCAACGATTTCTCGCGATTTGGTGGAGATCTAACTGAAATAGAATGGAAAATGAGCTAATTTCAAGCTAACTTTTGTTCTACAGCATATTGAAGTGTATTTGTGCATTATTCAGTCTTTTTAAGCGCTTTAAAACTATTTTCAACTATTTCTCGCGATTTGGTGGAGATCTAACTGGAATAGAATGGAAAATAAGTCCAATTTCGAGCTAAATTCTGTTCTACAGTATTTTGAAGTGTGATTGTGCATTATTCAGTCTGCTCATGTGCTTTTGAACTGTTTTCAACGATTTCTCGTGATATGGTCAAGATCTGACTGGAATGAAATGGAAAAAGGTCCAATTTCGAGCTAACTTTCATTCTACAGCATATTGAAGTGTATTTGTGCATTATTTAGTCTTTTCAAGCGCTTTCAAATTGTTTTCAACGATTTCTCGCGATTCTGTGAAGATCTCACTGTAATAGAATGGAAAATGAGCTAATTTCGAGCTAACTTTTGTTCTACAGTATTTTGAAGTGTAATTGTGCATAATTCAGTCCCCTCATATGCTTTGAAACTGTTTTCAACGATTTCTCGTGATTTGGTCGATCTCTGACTAGAAATGGATAGAAAATAGTCTAATTTCGAGCTAATTTTTGTTCTACAGTATTTTGAAGTGTAATTGTGCAGTATTCAGTCTTTTCAAGCGCTTTAAAACTGTTCTCAACGATTTCTCGCGATTTGGTGAAGATCTGACTAAAATAGAATGGAAAATGAGCTAATTTCAAGCTAACTTTTGTTCTACAGCATTTTGAAGCGTAATTGTGCATTATTTAGTCTTTTCAAGCGCTTTAAAACTATTTTCAACGATTTCTCGCGATTTGGTGAAGATCTAACTGGAATAGAATGGAAAATTAGTCCAATTTCGAGCTAACTTCTGTTCTACAGTATTTTGAAGTGTAATTGTGCATTATTCAGTCCTTTCAAGCACTTCAAAACTGTTTTCAACGATTTCTCGCGATTTGGTGGAGATCCGACTGAAATAGAATGGAAAATGAGCTAATTTCAAGCTAACTTTTGTTCTACAGTATTTTGAAGTGTATTTGTGCATTATTCAGTCTGCTCATGTGCTTTTGAACTGTTTTCAACGATATCTCGTGATTTGGTCAAGATCTGACTGGAATGGAATGGAAAATAGTCCAATTTCGAGCTAACTTTTGTTTTACTGCATATTGAAGTGTATTTGTGAATTATTCAGTCTTTTTAAGCGGTTTTGAACTGTTTTCAACGATTTCTCGCGATTTGGTGAAGATCTAACTGATATAGAATGGAAAATAGTCTAATTTCGAGCTAACTTCTGTTTTCTACACTATTTTTAAGCGTAATTGTGCATTATTTAGTCTTCTCATGTGCGTTTTAACTGTTTTCAACGATTTCTCGCGATTTGGTGAAGATCTAACTAAAATAGAATGGAAAATAGTCTAATTTCGAGCTAACTTTCGTTCTACAGTATTTTTAAGTGTAATTGTGCATTATTCAGTCTTCTCATGTGCTTTTAAACTGTTTTCAACGATTTCTCGTTATTTGGTCGATCTTTGACTGGAATAAAATGGAAAATAGTCCAATTTCGAGCTAACTTTCGTTCTTCAGCATATTGAAGTGTATTTGTGCATTATTTAGTCTTCTCAAGCGCTTTCAAATTGTTTTCAACGATTTCTCGCGATTCTGTAAAGATCTCACTGAAATAGAATGGAAAATGAGCTAATTTCGAACTAACTTTTGTTCTACAGCATATTGAAGTGTATTTGTGCATTATTAAGCTAACTCTTGTTCTACAGCATATTGAAGTGTATTTGTGCATTATTCAGTCTTTTTAAGCGCTTTCAAACTGTTTTCAAGATTTCTCGCGATTTGGTAAAATTCTAGCTGAAATAGAATGGAAAAGAGTCCAAATCCGGGCTAACTTTTGTTCAACAGCATATTGAAGTGTATTTGTGCATTATTCAGTCTTTTTAAGCGCTTTTTAACTGTTTTCAACGATTTCTCGCGATTTGGTGAAGATCTGACTGAAATAGAATGGAGAATGAGCTAATTTCGAGCTAACTTTTGTTCTACAGTATTTTGAATTGTAATTGTACATGATTCAGTCTCCTCATATGCTTTGAAACTGTTATCAACGATTTCTCGTGATTTGGTCGATATCCGACTAGAATTGGATGGAAAATAGTTCAATTTCGAGCTAACTTTTGTTCTTCAGCATATTGGAGTGTATTTGTGCATTATTTAGTCTTTTCAAGCGCTTTCAAATTGTTTTCAACGATTTCTCGCGATTTGGTGGAGATCTGACTGAAATAGAATGGAGAATGAGCTAATTTCGAGCTAACTTTTGTTCTACAGCATATTGAAGTGTATTTGTGCATTATTTGGTCTTTTCAAGCGCTTTCAATTTTCTTTCAACGATTTCTCGCGATTCTGTAAAGATCTCACTGAAATAGAATGGAAAATAAGATAATTGCTAGCTAACTCTTGTTTAACAGTAGTTTGAAGTGTAATTGTGCATTATTCAGTCTTCTCATGTGCTTTTAAACTGTTTCCAACGATTTCTCGTTATTTGGTCGATCTTTGACTGGAATAAAATGGAAAATAGTCCAATTTCGAGCTAACTTTCGTTCTTCAGCATATTGAAGTGTATTTGTGCATCATTTAGTCTTTTTAAGCGCTTTAAAACTATTTTCAACGATTTCTCGCGATTTGGTGAAGATCTAACTGGAATAGAATGGAAAATTAGTCCAATTTCGGGCTAACTTCTGTTCTACAGTATTTTGAAGTGTAATTGTGCATTATTCAGTCTTTTCAAGCGCTTTAAAATTGTTTTCAACGATTTCTCGCGATTTGGTGAAGATCTGACTGGAATAGAATGGAAAATGAGCTAATTTCAAGCTAACTTTTGTTCGAAAGCATATTGGGGTGTATTTGTGCATTATTTAGTCTTTTTGAGCGCTGTTAAACTGTTTTCAACGATTTCTCGCGATTTGGTGGAGATCTAACTGGAATAGAATGGAAAATAGTCTAATTTCGAGCTAACTTTTGTTCGAAAGCATATTGAAGTGTATTTGTTCATTATTCAGTCTTATTAAGCGGTTTCAAACTGTTTCCAACGATTTCTCGCGATTTGGTGAAGATCTAACTGAAATAGAATGGAAAATAGTCTAATTTCGAGCTAACTTTTGTTCTACAGCATATTGGGGGTGTATTTGTGCATTATTTAGTCTTTTTAAGCGCTGTTAAACTGTTTTCAACGATTTCTCGCGATTTGGTGAAGATCTAACTGGAATAGAATGGAAAATAGTCTAATTTCGAGCTAACTTTTGTTCGAAAGCATATTGGGGTGTATTTGTGCATTATTTAGTCCTCTTGAGCGCTGTTAAACTGTTTTCAACGATTTCTCGCGATTTGGTGGAGATCTAACTGATATAGAATGGAAAATGAGCAAATTTCGAGCTAACTTCTGTTTTCTACACTATTTTGAAGCGTAATTGTGCATTATTTAGTTTTCTCATGTGCGTTTAAACTGTTTTCAACGATTTCTCGTGATTTGGTCAAGATCTGACTGGAATAGAATGGAAAATAGTCTAATTTCGAGCTAACTTTTGTTCGAAAGCATATTGAAGTGTATTTGTTCATTATTCAGTTTTTTTAAGCGCTTTTAAACTGTTTTTCGACGATTTCTCGCGATTTGGTGGAGATCTGACTGATATAGAATGGAAAATGAGCAAATTTCGAGCTAACTTCTGTTTTCTACACTATTTTGAAGCGTAATTGTGCATTATTTAGTTTTCTCATGTGCGTTTAAACTGTTTTCAACTATTTCTCGTGATTTGGTCAAGATCTGACTGGAATAGAATGGAAAATAGTCCAATTTCGAGCAAACTTTTGTTCTACAGCATATTGGGGTGTATTTGTGCATTATTTAGTCTTTTTAAGCGCTGTTAAACTGTTTTCAACGATTTCTCGCGATTTGGTGGAGATCTAACTGGAATAGAATGGAAAATAGTCTAATTTCGAGCTAACTTTTGTTCGAAAGCATATTGAAGTGTATTTGTTCATTATTCAGTCTTTTAAGCGCTTTTAAACTGTTTTTCGACGATTTCTCGCGATTTGGTGGAGATCTGACTGATATAAAATGGAAAATGAGCAAATTCCGAGCTAACTTTCGTTTTCTACAGTATTTTGAAGCGTAATTGTGCATTATTCAGTATTCTCATGTGCTTTGAAACTGTTTTCAACGATTTCTCGTGATTTGGTCAAGATCTGACTGGAATAGAATGCAAAATAGTCCAATTTCGAGCTAACTCTTGTTCTACAGCATATTGAAGTGTATTTGTGCATTATTCAGTCTTTTTAAGCGCTTTCAAACTGTTTCAAGATTTCTCGCGATTTGGTGAAATTCTAGCTGAAATAGATTGGAAAATAGTCCAATTTCGGGCTAACTTATGTTCAACAGCATATTGAAGTGTATTTGTGCATTATTTAGTCTTTTTAAGCGCTAATGAACTGTTTTCAACGATTTTTTGCGATTTGGTGGAGATCTAACTGAAATAGAATGGAAAATTAGTCCAATTTCGAGCTAACTTCTGTTCTACAGTATTTGAAGTGTATTTGTTCATTATTCAGTCTTTTCAAGCGCTTCAAAACTGTTTTCAACGATTTCTCGCGATTTGGTGAAGATCTGACTGTAATAGAATGGAAAATGAGCTAATTTCAAGCTAACTTTTGTTTTCTACAGTATTTTGAAGCGTAATTGTGCATTATTCAGTCTTCTCATGTGCTTTTAAACTGTTTTCAACGATTTCTCGCGATTTGGTGACGATCCGACTGAAATAGAATGGAAAATGAGCTAATTTCGAGCTAACTTTTGTTCTACAGTATTTTGAAGTGTAATTGTACATAATTCAGTCTCCTCATATGCTTTGAAACTGTTTTCAACGATTTCTCGTGATTTGGTCAAATTCTGACTGCAATAGAAGGAAAAATAGTCCAATTTCGAGCTAACTCTTGTTCTACAGCATATTAAAGTGTATTTGTGCATTATTTAGTCATTTTAAGCGCTTTGAAACTGTTTTCAAGATTTCTCGCGATTTGGTGAAATTCTAGCTGAAATAGAATGGAAAATAGTCCAATTTCAGGCTAACTTTTGTTCAACAGCATATTGAAGTGTATTTGTGCATTATTTAGTCTTTTTAAGCGCTAATAAACTGTTTTCAACGATTTCTCGCGATTTGGTGGAGATCTTACTGAAATAGAATGGAAAATGAGCTAATTTCAAGCTAACTTTTGTTCTACAGCATATTGAAGTGTATTTGTGCATCATTTAGTCTTTTTAAGCGCTTTAAAACTATTTTCAACGATTTCTCGCGATTTGGTGAAGATCTAACTGGAATAGAATGGAAAATTAGTCCAATTTCGGGCTAAGTTCTGTTCTACAGTATTTTGAAGTGTAATTGTGCATTATTCAGTCTTTTCAAGCGCCTTAAAATTTTTTTCAACGATTTCTCGCGATTTGGTGAAGATCTGACTGGAATAGAATGGAAAATGAGCTAATTTCAAGCTAACTTTTGTTCGAAAGCATATTTGGGTGTATTTGTGCATTATTTAGTCTTTTTGAGCGCTGTTAAACTGTTTTCAACGATTTCTCGCGATTTGGTGGAGATCTAACTGGAATAGAATGGAAAATAGTCTAATTTCGAGCTAACTTTTGTTCGAAAGCATATTGAAGTGTATTTGTTCATTATTCAGTCTTATTAAGTGGTTTCAAACTGTTTCCAACGATTTCTCGCGATTTGGTGAAGATCTTACTGAAATAGAATGGAAAATAGTCTAATTTCGAGCTAACTTTTGTTCCACAGCATATTGGGGTGTATTTGTGCATTATTTAGTCTTTTTAAGCGCTGTTAAACTGTTTTCAACGTTTTCTCGCGATTTGGTGGAGATCTAACTGGAATAGAATGGAAAATAGTCTAATTTCGAGCTAACTTTTGTTCGAAAGCATATTGGGGTGTATTTGTGCATTATTCAGTCTCATTAAGCGGTTTTAAACTGTTTCCAACGATTTCTCGCGATTTGGTGAAGATCTAACTGAAATAGAATGGAAAATAGTCTAATTTCGAGCTAACTTTTGTTCTACAGCATATTGGGGTGTATTTGTGCATTATTTAGTCTTTTTAAGCGCTGTTAAACTATTTTCAACGATTTCTCGCGATTTGGTGAAGATCTAACTGGAATAGAATGGAAAATTAGTCCAATTTCGGGCTAACTTCTGTTCTACAGTATTTTGAAGTGTAATTGTGCATTATTCAGTCTTTTCAAGCGCCTTAAAATTTTTTCAACGATTTCTCGCGATTGGTGAAGATCTGACTGAATAGAATGGAAAATGAGCTAATTTCAAGCTAACTTTTGTTCGAAAGCATATTGGGGTGTATTTGTGCATTATTTAGTCTTTTTGAGCGCTGTTAAACTGTTTTCAACGATTTCTCGCGATTTGGTGGAGATCTAACTGGAATAGAATGGAAAATAGTCTAATTTCGAGCTAACTTTTGTTCGAAAGCATATTGAAGTGTATTTGTTCATTATTCAGTCTTATTAAGCGGTTTCAAACTGTTTCCAACGATTTCTCGCGATTTGGTGAAGATCTAACTGAAATAGAATGGAAAATAGTCTAATTTCGAGCTAACTTTTGTTCCACAGCATATTGGGGTGTATTTGTGCATTATTTAGTCTTTTTAAGCGCTGTTAAACTGTTTTCAACGATTTCTCGCGATTTGGTGGAGATCTAACTGGAATAGAATGGAAAATAGTCTAATTTCGAGCTAACTTTTGTTCGAAAGCATATTGGGGTGTATTTGTGCATTATTCAGTCTCATTAAGCGGTTTCAAACTTTTCCAACGATTTCTCGCGATTTGGTGAAGATCTAACTGAAATAGAATGGAAAATAGTCTAATTTCGAGCTAACTTTTGTTCTACAGCATATTGGGGTGTATTTGTGCATTATTTAGTCTTTTTAAGCGCTGTTAAACTGTTTTCAACGATTTCTCGCGATTTGGTGGAGATCTAACTGGAATAGAATGGAAAATAGTCTAATTTCGAGCTAACTTTTGTTCTACAGCATATTGGGGTGTATTTGTGCATTATTTAGTCTTTTTAAGCGCTGATAAACTGTTTCCAACTATTTCTCGCGATTTGGTGGAGATCTAACTGGAATAGAATGGAAAATAGTCTAATTTCGAGCTAACTTTTGTTCGAAAGCATATTGAAGTGTATTTGTTCATTATTCAGTCTTTTTAAGCGCTTTTAAACTGTTTTTCGACGATTTCTCGCGATTTGGTGGAGATCTGACTGATATAGAATGGAAAATGAGCAAATTCCGAGCTAACTTTCGTTTTCTACAGTATTTTGAAGCGTAATTGTGCATTATTCAGTATTCTCATATGCTTTGAAACTGTTTTCAACGATTTCTCGTGATTTGGTCAAGATCTGACTGGAATAGAATGCAAAATAGTCCAATTTCGAGCTAACTCTTGTTCTACAGCATATTGAAGTGTATTCGTGCATTATTTAGTCTTTTTGAGCGCTTTCAAACTGTTTTCAAGATTTCTCACGATTTGGTAAAATTCTAGCTGAAATAGAATGGAAAAGAGTCCAATTTCTGGCTAACTTTTGTTCAACAGCATATTGAAGTGTATTTGTGCATTATTTAGTCTTTTCAAGCGCTTTAAAACTATTATCAACGATTTCTCGCGATTTGGTGAAGATCTAACTGGAATAGAATGGAAAATTAGTCCAATTTCGAGCTAACTCCTGTTCTACAGTATTCTGAAGTGTAATTGTACATTATTCAGTCCTTTCACGCGCTTTAAAACTGTTTTCAACGATTTCTCGGGATTTGGTGGAGATCTGACTGAAATAGAATGGAAAATGAGCTATTTTCAAGCTAACTTCTGTTCTACAGTATTTTGAAGTGTAATTGTGCATTATTCAGTCTGCTCATGTGCTTTTGAACTGTTCAAACGATTTCTCGTGATTTGGTCAAGATCTGACTGGAATGGAATGGAAAATAGTCCAATTTCGAGCTAACTTTCATTCTACAGCATATTGAAGTGTATTTGTGCATTATTTAGTCTTTTCAAGCGCTTTCAAATTGTTTTCAACGATTTCTCGCGATTCTGTGAAGATCTCACTGTAATAGAATTGAAAATGAGCTAATTTCGAGCTAACTTTTGTTCTACAGTATTTTGAAGTGTAATTGTGCATAATTCAGTCTCCTCATATGCTTTGAAACTGTTTTCAACGATTTCTCGTGATTTGGTCGATCTCTGACTAGAATTGGATAGAAAATAGTCTAATTTCGAGCTAATTTTTGTTCTACAGCATATTGAAGTGTAATTGTGCATTATTTAGTCTTTTCAAGCGCTTTAAAACTGTTCTCAACGATTTCTCGCGATTTGGTGAAGATCTGACTAAAATATAATGGAAAATGAGCTAATTTCAAGCTAACTTTTGTTCTACAGCATTTTGAAGCGTAATTGTGCATTATTTAGTCTTTTCAAGCGCTTTGAAACTATTTTCAACGATTTCTCGCGATTTGGTGAAGATCTATCTGGAATAGAATGGAAAATTAGTCCAATTTCGAGCTAACTCCTGTTCTACAGTATTTTGAAGTGTAATTGTGCATTATTCAGTCCTTTCAAGCGCTTTAAAACTGTTTTCAACAATTTCTCGCGATTTGGTGGAGATCTGACTGAAATAGAATGGAAAATTAGCTAATTCCAAGCTAACTTTTGTTCTACAGTATTTTGAAGTGTAATTGTGCATTATTCAGTCTGCTCATGTGCTTTTGAACTATTTTCAACGATTTCTCGTGATTTGGTGAAGATCTAACTGAAATAGAATGGAAAATAGTCTAATTTCGAGCTAACTTCTGTTTTCTACACTATTTTGAAGCGTTATTGTGCATTATTTAGTTTTCTCATGTGCGTTTAAACTGTTTTCAACGATTTCTCGTGATTTGGTCAAGATCTGACTGGAATAGAATGGAAAATAGTCCAATTTCGAGCTAACTTTTGTTCTACAGAATATTGGGGTGTATTTGTGCATTATTTAGTCTTTTTAAGCGCTGTTAAACTGTTTTCAACGATTTCTCGCGATTTGGTGGGGATCTAACTGGAATAGAATGGAAAATAGTCTAATTTCGAGCTAACTTTTGTTCGAAAGCATATTGAAGTGTATTTGTTCATTATTCAGTCTTTTTAAGCGTTTTTTAAACTGTTTTTCGACGATTTCTCGCGATTTGGTGAAGATCTGACTGAAATAGAATGGAAAATTAGCAAATTTCGAGCTAACTTCTGTTTTCTACACTATTTTGGAGCGTAATTGTGCATTATTCAGTATTCTCATGTGCTTTGAAACTGTTTTCAACGATTTCTCGTGACATGGTCAAGATCTGACTGAAATAGAATGCAAAATAGTCCAATTTCGAGCTAACTCTTGTTCTACAGCATATTGAAGTGTATTTGTGCATTATTTAGTCTTTTCAAGCGCTTCAAAACTATTTTCAACGATTTCTCGCGATTTGGTCAAGATCTAACTGGAATAGAATGGAAAATTAGTCCAATTTCGAGCTAACTCCTGTTTTACAGTATTCTGAAGTGTAATTGTGCATTATTCAGTCCTTTCAAGCGCTTCAAAACTGTTTTCAACGATTTCTCGGGATTTGGTGAAGATCTATCTGGAATAGAATGGAAAATTAGTCCAATTTCGAGCTAACTCCTGTTCTACAGTATTCTGAAGTGTAATTGTGCATTATTCAGTCCTTTCAAGCGCTTCAAAACTGTTTTCAACGATTTCTCGGGATTTGGTGGAGATCTGACTGAAATAGAATGGAAAATGAGCTAATTTCAAGCTAACTTTTGTTCTACAGTATTTTGAAGTGTAATTGTGCATTATTCAGTCTGCTCATGTGCTTTTGAACTGTTTTCAACGATTTCTCGTGATTTGGTCAAGATCTGACTGGAATGGAATGGAAAATAGTCCAATTCCGAGCTAACTTTCATTGTACAGCATGTTGAAGTGTATTTGTGCATTATTTAGTCTTTTCAAGCACTTCCAAATTGTTTTCAACGATTTCTCGCGATTCTGTGAAGATCTCACTGTAATAGAATGGAAAATGAGCTAATTTCGAGCTAACTTTTGTTCTACAGTATTTTGAAGTGTAATTGTGCATAATTCAGTCTCCTCATATGCTTTGAAACTGTTTTCAACGATTTCTCGTGATTTGGTCGATCTCTGACTGGAATTGGATAGAAAATAGTCTAATTTCGAGCTAATTTTTGTTCTACAGCATATTGAAGTGTAATTGTGCATTATTCAGTCTTTTCAAGCGCTTTAAAACTGTTCTCAACGATTTCTCGCGATTTGGTGAAGATCTAACTGGAATAGAATGGAAAATTAGTCCAATTTCGAGCTAACTCCTGTTCTACAGTATTTTGCAGTGTAATTGTGCATTATTCAGTCCTTTCAAGCGCTTTAAGACTGTTTTCAACGATTTCTCGCGATTTGGTGGAGATCTTAAAAGCACATGAGAACACCAAATAATGCACAATTGCACTTCAAACTACTGTAGAACAAAAGTTAGCTCGAAAGTAGACTATTTTCCATTCGATTTCAGTCAGACCTCTACCAAATCGCGTAAAATCGTTGAAAACAGTTTAAAAGCATATGAGAATACTAAATAATGCACAAATACACTTCAATATGCTGTAGAACAGAAGTTAGGTCGAAATTAGACTATTTTCCATTCTATTTCAGTCAGATACCAACCAAATTGCGTGAAATCGTTTAAAACAGTTTAAAAGCACAAAAGAAGACTAAAAATTGTACAATTACACTTCAAACTACTGTAGAACAAAAGTTAGCTCGAAATAAGACTATTTTCCATTCTATTTCAGTCAGATACCAACCAAATTGCGTGAAATCGTTTGAAACAGTTTGAAAGCACATAAGAAGACTAAAAAATGCACAATTACACTTCAAACTACTGTAGAACAAAAGTTAGCTCGAAATTAGACTATTTTCCATTCTATTCCAGTCAGATACCAACCAAATCGCGTGAAATCGTTGAAAAACAGTTAAAAAGCACATAAGAAGACTAAAAAAATGCACAATTACACTTCAAACTACTGTAGAACAAAAGTTAGCTCGAAATTAGACTATTTTCCATTCTATTTCAGTCAGATACCAACCAAATCGCGTGAAATCGTTGAAAAACGTTTAAAAGCACATGAAAAGACCGAATAATGCACAATTACACTTCAAACTACTGTAGAACAAAAGTTAGCTCGAAATTAGACTATTTTCCATTCGATTTCAGTCCAGATATCAACCAAATCGCGGTGAAATCGTTGAAAACAGTTCAAAAGCAGATGAGAATATTGAATAATGCACAAATACACTTCAATATACTTTAGAACAAAAGTAAGCTCGAAATTAGACTATTTTCCATTCTATTTCAGTCAGATATCAACCAAATCGCGTGAAATCGTTAAAAACAGTTTGAAAGCTCATAGGAAGACTAAAAAATGCACAATTACACTTCAAACTACTGTAGAACAAAAGTTAGCTCGAAATTAGACTATTTTCCATTCAATTTCAGTCAGATCTCTACCAAATCGCGTGAAATCGTTAAAAACAGTTTAAAAGCACATGAGAATACTAAATAATGCACAATTACACTTCAAAATACTGTAGAACAAAAGTTATCTCGAAATTGGACTATTTTCCATTCGATTTCAGTCAGATCTTCACCAAATGGCGTGAAATCGTTGAAAACAGTTTTAAAAGCACATGAGAATACTAAATAATGCACAAATACACTTCAATATGCTGTAGAACAGAAGTTAGGTCGAAATTAGACTATTTTCCATTTTATTTCAGTCAGATACCAACCAAATTGCGTGAAATCGTTCAAAACAGTTTAAAAAATGCACAATTACACTTCAAACTACTGTAGAACAAAAGTTAGCTCGAAATTAGACTATTTTCCATTCTATTTCAGTCAGATACCAACCAAATTGCGTGAAATCGTTTAAAACAGTTTAAAAGCACATAAGAAGACTAAAAAATGCACAATTACACTTCAAACTACTGTAGAACGAACGTTAGGTCGAAATTAGACTATTTTCCATTCGATTTCAGTCAGATCTTCACCAAATGGCGTGAAATCGTTGAAAACAGTTTAAAAGCACATGAGAATACTAAATAATGCACAAATACACTTCAATATGCTGTAGAACAGAAGTTAGGTCGAAATTAGACTATTTTCCATTTTATTTCAGTCAGATACCAACCAAATTGCGTGAAATCGTTCAAAACAGTTTAAAAAATGCACAATTACACTTCAAACTACTGTAGAACAAAAGTTAGCTCGAAATTAGACTATTTTCCATTCTATTTCAGTCAGATACCAACCAAATTGCGTGAAATCGTTTAAAACAGTTTAAAAGCACATAAGAAGACTAAAAAATGCACAATTACACTTCAAACTACTGTAGAACAAAAGTTCGCAAGAAATTGGACTATTTTGCATTCGATTTCAGTCAGATATCAACCAAATCGCGTGAAATCATTAAAAACAGTTTAAAAGCACATAAGAATACTGAATAATGCACAAATACACTTCAATATGCTGTAGAACAGAAGTTAGGTCGAAATTAGACTATTTTCCATTCTATTTCAGTCAGATACCAACCAAATTGCGTGAAATCGTTTAAAACAGTTTAAAAGCACATAAGAAGACTAAAAAATGCACAATTACACTTCAAACTACTGTAGAACAAAAGTTAGCTCGAAATTAGACTATTTTCCATTCGATTTCAGTCAGATCTCTACCAAATCGCGTGAAATCGTTGAAAACAGTTTAAAAGCACAAAAGAAGACTAAAAAATGCACAATTACACTTCCAGCTACTGTAAAACAAAAGTTAGCTCGAAATTAGACTATTTTCCATTCGATTTCAGTCAGATCTCTACCAAATCGCGTTAAAAACAGTTTAAAAGCACATGAGAATACTAAATAATGCACAATTACACTTCAAACTACTGTAGAACAAAAGTTCGCAAGAAATTGGACTATTTTCCATTCGATTTCAGTCAGATCTTTACCAAATCGCGTGAAATCGTTGAAAAAAGTTTAAAAGCATATAAGAAGACTAAACAATGCACAATTACACTTCAAACTACTGTAGAACAAAAGTTAGCTCGAAATTAGACTATTTTCCATTCTATTTCAGTCAGATACCAACCAAATCGCGTGAAATCGTTGAAAAACGTTTAAAAGCACATGAGAAGACTAAATAATGCACAATTTCACCTCAAACTACTGTAGAACAAAAGTTGGCTCGAAATTAGACTATTTTCCATTCGATTTCAGTCAGATATCAACCAAATCACGTGAAATCGTTGAAAACAGTTTAAAAGCACATGAGAATACTAAATAATGCACATATACACTTCAATATGCTGTAGAACAAAAGTTAGGTCGAAATTAGACTATTTTCCATTCTATTTCAGTCAAATACCAACCAAATTGCGTGAAATCGTTGAAATCAGTTTAAAAGCACATAAGAAGACTAAATAATGCACAATTACACTTCAAACTACTGTAGAACAAAAGTTAGCTGATAAATTGGACTATTTTGCATTCGATTTCAGTCAGATATCAACCAAATCGCGTGAAATCGTTAAAAACAGTTTAAAAGCACATAAGAATACTAAATAATGCACAAATACACTTCAATATGCTGTAGAACAGAAGTTAGGTCGAAATTAGACTATTTTCCATTCTATTTCAGTCAGATACCAACCAAATTGCGTGAAATCGTTTAAAACAGTTAAAAAGCACATAAGAAGACTAAAAAATGCACAATTACACTTCAAACTACTGTAGAACAAAAGTTAGCTCGAAATTAGACTATTTTCCATTCGATTTCAGTCAGATCTCTACCAAATCGCGTGAAATCGTTGAAAACAGTTCAAAAGCTCATGAGAATACTAATTAATGCACAAATACACTTCAAACTACTGTAGAACAAAAGTTAGCTCGAAATTAGACTATTTTCCATTCGATTTCAGTCAGATCTCTAACAAATCGCGTGAAATCGTTGAAAACAGTTTAAAAGCACAAAAGAAGACTAAAAAATGCACAATTACACTTCCAGCTACTGTAGAACAGAAGTTAGCTCGAAATTAGACTATTTTCCATTCGATTTCAGTCAGATCTCCACCAAATTGCGTGAAATCGTTAAAAACAGTTTAAAAGCACATGAGAATACTAAATAATGCACAATTACACTTCAAACTACTGTAGAACAAACGTTAGCTCGAAATTGGACTATTTTCCATTCGATTTCAGTCAGATACCAACCAAATTGCGTGGAATCGTTTAAAACAGTTTAAAAGCACATAAGAAGACTAAAAAATGCACAATTACACTTCAAACTACTGTAGAACAAAAGTTAGCTCGAAATTAGACTATTTTCCATTCTATTTCAGTCAGATACCAACCAAATCGCGTGAAATCGTTGAAAAACAGTTTAAAAGCACATGAAAAGGACTAAATAATGCACAATTACACTTCAAACTACTGTAGAACAAAAGTTAGCTCGAAATAGACTATTTTCCATTCGATTTCAGTCAGATATCAACCAAATCGCGTGAAATCGTTAAAAACAGTTTAAAAGCACATAAGAATACTGAATAATGCACAAATACACTTCAATATGCTGTAGAACAGAAGTTAGGTCGAGATTAGACTATTTTCCATTCTATTTCAGTCAGATACCAACCAAATTGCGTGAAATCGTTTAAAACAGTTTAAAATCACATGAGAAGACTAAAAAATGCACAATTACACTTCAAACTACTGTAGAACAAAAGTTAGCTCGAAATTAGACTATTTTCCATTCGATTTCAGTCAGATCTTTACCAAATCGCGTGAAATCGTTGAAAACAGTTTAAAAGCACATGAGAATACTGAATAATACACAATTACATTTCAAACTACTGTAGAACGAAAGTTAGCTCGAAATTAGACTATTTTCCATTCGATTTCAGTCAGACCTTTACCAAATCGCGTGAACTCGTTGAAAACAGTTTAAAAACACATGAGAATACTAAATAATGCACAAATACACTTCAATATGCTGTAGAACCAAAGTTAAGTCGAAATTAGACTATTTTCCATTCGATTTCAGTCAGATCTCTACCAAATCGCGTGAAATCGTTGAAAAACGTTTAAAAGCACATGAGAATACTAAATAATGCACAAATACACTTCATTATGCTGTAGAACGAACGTTATGTCGAAATTAGACTATTTTCCATTCTATTTCAGTCAGATACCAACCAAATTGCGTGAAATCGTCTAAAACAGTTTAAAAAATGCACAATTACACTTCAAACTACTGTAGAACAAAAGTTAGCTTGAAATTAGACTATTTTCCATTCTATTCCAGTCAGATACCAACCAAATTGGGTGAAATCGTTTAAAACAGTTTAAAAGCACATAAGAAGACTAAAAAATGCACAATTACACTCCAAACTACTGTAGAACGAACGTTAGGTCGAAATTAGACTATTTTCCATTCGATTTCAGTCAGATATCAACCAAATCGCGTGAAATCGTTAAAAACAGTTTAAAAGCACATAAGAATACTGAAAAATGCACAAATACACTCCAATATGCTGTAGAACAGAAGTTAGGTCGAAATTAGACTATTTTCCATTCTATTTCAGTCAGATACCAACCAAATTGCGTGAAATCGTTTAAAACAGTTAAAAAGCACATAAGAAGACTAAAAAATGCACAATCACACTTCAAACTACTGTAGAACAAAAGTTAGCTCGAAATTAGACTATTTTCCATTCGATTTCAGTCAGATCTCTACCAAATCGCGTGAAATCGTTGAAAACAGTTCAAAAGCTCATGAGAATACTAATTAATGCACAAATACACTTCAAACTACTGTAGAACAAAAGTTATTTCGAAATTAGACTATTTTCCATTCGATTTCAGTCAGATCTCTAACAAATCGCGTGAAATCGTTGAAAACAGTTTAAAAGCACAAAAGAAGACTAAAAAATGCACAATTACACTTCCAGCTACTGTAGAACAAAAGTTAGCTCGAAATTAGACTATTTTCCATTCGATTTCAGTCAGATCTCTACCAAATCGCGTGAAATCGTTAAAAACAGTTTAAAAGCACATGAGAATACTAACTAATGCACAATTACACTTCAAACTACTGTAGAACAAAAGTTAGCTCGAAATTGGACTATTTTCCATTCGATTTCAGTCAGATACCAACCAAATTGCGTGAAATCGTTTAAAACAGTTTAAAAGCACATAGGAAGACTAAAAAATGCACAATTACACTTCAAACTACTGTAGAACAAAAGTTAGCTCGAAATTAGACTATTTTCCATTCTATTTCAGTCAGATACCAACCAAATCGCGTGAAATCGTTGAAAAACAGTTTAAAAGCACATGAAAAAAATAAATAATGCACAATTACACTTCAAACTACTGTAGAACAAAAGTTAGCTCGAAATTTTACTATTTTCCATTCGATTCCAGTCAGATATCAACCAAATCGCGTGAAATCGTTGAAAACAGTTTAAAAGCACATGAGAATACTAAATAATGCACAAATACACTTTAATATGCTGTAGAACAGAAGTTAGGTCAAAATTAGACTATTTTCCATTCTATTTCAGTCAGATACCAACCAAATTGCGTGAAATCGTTTTAAAACAGTTTAAAAGCAAATAAAAAGACTAAAAAATGCACAATTACACTTCAAACTACTGTAGAACAAAAGTTAGCTCGAAATTAGAATATTTTCCATTCTATTTCAGTCAGATACCAACCAAATCGCGTGAAATCGTTGAAAAACAGTTTAAAAGCACACGAAAAAAATAAATAATGCACAATTACACTTCAAACTACTGTAGAACAAAAGTTAGCTCGAAATTGGACTATTTTCCATTCGATTTCAGTCAGATATCGACCAAATCGCGTGAAATCGTTGAAGACAGTTTAAAAGCACATAAGAATACTGGATAATGCACAAATACACTTCAATATGCTGTAGAACAGAAGTTAGGTCGAAATTAGACTATTTTCCATTCTATTTCAGACAGATACCAACCAAATCGCGTGAAATCGTTAAAATCAGTTTAAAAGCACATAAGAATACTAAATAATGCACAATTACACTTCAAACTACTGTAGAACAAAAGTTAGCTAAGAAATTGGACTATTTTGCATTCGATTTCAGTCAGACCTTTACCAAATCGCCTGAAATCGTTGAAAACAGTTTAAAAGCACATGAGAATACTAAATAATGCACAAATACACTTCAATATGCTGTAGAACAAAAGTTAGGTCGAAATTAGACTATTTTCCATTCGATTTCAGTCAGATATCAACCAAATCGCGTGAAATCGTTAAAAACAGTTTGAAAGCACATAAGAATACTGAATAATGCACAAATACACTTCAATATGCTGTAGAACAGAAGTTAGGTCGAAATTAGACTATTTTCCATTCCATTTCAGTCAGATACCAACCAAATTGCGTGAAATCGTTTAAAACAGTTTAAAAGCACATAAGAAGACTGAAAAATGCACAATTACACTTCAAACTACTGTAGAACAAAAGTTAGCTCGAAATTAGACTATTTTCCATTCGATTTCATTCAGATCTCTACCAAATCGCGTGAAATCGTTGAAAAACGTTTAAAAGCACATGAGAATACTAAATAATGCACAAATACACTTCATTATGCTGTAGAACGAACGTTATGTCGAAATTAGACTATTTTCCATTCTATTTCAGTCAGATACCAACCAAATTGCGTGAAATCGTCTAAAACAGTTTAAAAAATGCACAATTACACTTCAAACTACTGTAGAACAAAAGTTAGCTTGAAATTAGACTATTTTCCATTCTATTCCAGTCAGATACCAACCAAATTGGGGTGAAATCGTTTAAAACAGTTTAAAAGCACATAAGAAGACTAAAAAATGCACAATTACACTCCAAACTACTGTAGAACGAACGTTAGGTCGAAATTAGACTATTTTCCATTCGATTTCAGTCAGATATCAACCAAATCGCGTGAAATCGTTGAAAACAGTTTAAAAGCACATAAGAATACTGAATAATGCACAAATACACTCCAATATGCTGTAGAACAGAAGTTAGGTCGAAATTAGACTATTTTCCATTCTATTTCAGTCAGATACCAACCAAATTGCGTGAAATCGTTTAAAACAGTTAAAAAGCACATAAGAAGACTAAAAAATGCACAATCACACTTCAAACTACTGTAGAACAAAAGTTAGCTCGAAATTAGACTATTTTCCATTCGATTTCAGTCAGATCTCTACCAAATCGCGTGAAATCGTTGAAAACAGTTCAAAAGCTCATGAGAATACTAATTAATGCACAAATACACTTCAAACTACTGTAGAACAAAAGTTATTTCGAAATTAGACTATTTTCCATTCGATTTCAGTCAGATCTCTAACAAATCGCGTGAAATCGTTGAAAACAGTTTAAAAGCACAAAAGAAGACTAAAAAATGCACAATTACACTTCCAGCTACTGTAGAACAAAAGTTAGCTCGAAATTAGACTATTTTCCATTCGATTTCAGTCAGATCTCTACCAAATCGCGTGAAATCGTTAAAAACAGTTTAAAAGCACATGAGAATACTAAATAATGCACAAATACACTTTAATATGCTGTAGAACAGAAGTTAGGTCAAAATTAGACTATTTTCCATTCTATTTCAGTCAGATACCAACCAAATTGCGTGAAATCGTTTAAAACAGTTTAAAAGCAAATAAAAAGACTAAAAAATGCACAATTTCACTTCAAACTACTGTAGAACAAAAGTTAGCTCGAAATTAGACTATTTTCCATTCTATTTCAGTCAGATACCAACCAAATCGCGTGAAATCGTTGAAAAACAGTTTTAAAAGCACATGAAAAAAATAAATAATGCACAATTACACTTCAAACTACTGTAGAACAAAAGTTAGCTCGAAATTGGACTATTTTCCATTCGATTTCAGTCAGATATCGACCAAATCGCGTGAAATCGTTGAAGACAGTTTAAAAGCACATAAGAATACTGGATAATGCACAAATACACTTCAATATGCTGTAGAACAGAAGTTAGGTCGAAATTAGACTATTTTCCATTCTATTTCAGACAGATACCAACCAAATCGCGTGAAATCGTTAAAATCAGTTTAAAAGCACATAAGAATACTAAATAATGCACAATTACACTTCAAACTACTGTAGAACAAAAGTTAGCTAAGAAATTGGACTATTTTGCATTCGATTTCAGTCAGACCTTTACCAAATCGCGTGAAATCGTTGAAAACAGTTTAAAAGCACATGAGAATACTAAATAATGCACAAATACACTTCAATATGCTGTAGAACAAAAGTTAGCTAAGAAATTGGACTATTTTGCATTCGATTTCAGTCAGACCTTTACCAAATCGCGTGAAATCGTTGAAAACAGTTTAAAAGCACATGAGAATACTAAATAATGCACAAATACACTTCAATATGCTGTAGAACAAAAGTTAGGTCGAAATTAGACTATTTTCCATTCGATTTCAGTCAGATATCAACCAAATCGCGTGAAATCGTTAAAAACAGTTTGAAAGCACATAAGAATACTGAATAATGCACAAATACACTTCAATATGCTGTAGAACAGAAGTAAGGTCGAAATTCAACTATTTTCCATTCCATTTCAGTCAGATACCAACCAAATTGCGTGAAATCGTTTAAAACAGTTTAAAAGCACATAAGAAGACTGAAAAATGCACAATTACACTTCAAACTACTGTAGAACAAAAGTTAGCTCGAAATTAGACTATTTTCCATTCGATTTCATTCAGATCTCTACCAAATCGCGTGAAATCGTTGAAAAACGTTTAAAAGCACATGAGAATACTAAATAATGCACAAATACACTTCATTATGCTGTAGAACGAACGTTATGTCGAAATTAGACTATTTTCCATTCTATTTCAGTCAGATACCAACCAAATTGCGTGAAATCGTCTAAAACAGTTTAAAAAATGCACAATTACACTTCAAACTACTGTAGAACATAAGTTAGCTTGAAATTAGACTATTTTCCATTCTATTCCAGTCAGATACCAACCAAATTGGGTGAAATCGTTTAAAACAGTTTAAAAGCACATAAGAAGACTAAAAAATGCACAATTACACTCCAAACTACTGTAGAACGAACGTTAGGTCGAAATTAGACTATTTTCCATTCGATTTCAGTCAGATATCAACCAAATCGCGTGAAATCGTTAAAACAGTTTAAAAGCACATAAGAATACTGAATAATGCACAAATACACTCCAATATGCTGTAGAACAGAAGTTAGGTCGAAATTAGACTATTTTCCATTCTATTTCAGTCAGATACCAACCAAATTGCGTGAAATCGTTTAAAACAGTTAAAAAGCACATAAGAAGACTAAAAAATGCACAATCACACTTCAAACTACTGTAGAACAAAAGTTAGCTCGAAATTAGACTATTTTCCATTCGATTTCAGTCAGATCTCTACCAAATCGCGTGAAATCGTTGAAAACAGTTCAAAAGCTCATGAGAATACTAATTAATGCACAAATACACTTCAAACTACTGTAGAACAAAAGTTAGCTCGAAATTAGACTATTTTCCATTCGATTTCAGTCAGATCTCTAACAAATCGCGTGAAATCGTTGAAAACAGTTTAAAAGCACAAAAGAAGACTAAAAAATGCACAATTACACTTCCAGCTACTGTAGAACAAAAGTTAGCTCGAAATTAGACTATTTTCCATTCGATTTCAGTCAGATCTCTACCAAATCGCGTGAAATCGTTAAAAACAGTTTAAAAGCACATGAGAATACTAACTAATGCACAATTACACTTCAAACTACTGTAGAACAAAAGTTAGCTCGAAATTGGACTATTTTCCATTCGATTTCAGTCAGATACCAACCAAATTGCGTGAAATCGTTTAAAACAGTTTAAAAGCACATAGGAAGACTAAAAAATGCACAATTACACTTCAAACTACTGTAGAACAAAAGTTAGCTCGAAATTAGACTATTTTCCATTCTATTTCAGTCAGATACCAACCAAATCGCGTGAAATCGTTGAAAAACAGTTTAAAAGCACATGAAAAAAATAAATAATGCACAATTACACTTCAAACTACTGTAGAACAAAAGTTAGCTCGAAATTTTACTATTTTCCATTCGATTCCAGTCAGATATCAACCAAATCGCGTGAAATCGTTGAAAACAGTTTAAAAGCACATGAGAATACTAAATAATGCACAAATACACTTTAATATGCTGTAGAACAGAAGTTAGGTCAAAATTAGACTATTTTCCATTCTATTTCAGTCAGATACCAACCAAATTGCGTGAAATCGTTTTAAAACAGTTTAAAAGCAAATAAAAAGACTAAAAAATGCACAATTACACTTCAAACTACTGTAGAACAAAAGTTAGCTCGAAATTAGACTATTTTCCATTCTATTTCAGTCAGATACCAACCAAATCGCGTGAAATCGTTGAAAAACAGTTTAAAAGCACATGAAAAAAATAAATAATGCACAATTACACTTCAAACTACTGTAGAACAAAAGTTAGCTCGAAATTTTACTATTTTCCATTCGATTCCAGTCAGATATCAACCAAATCGCGTGAAATCGTTGAAAACAGTTTAAAAGCACATGAGAATACTAAATAATGCACAAATACACTTTAATATGCTGTAGAACAGAAGTTAGGTCAAAATTAGACTATTTTCCATTCTATTTCAGTCAGATACCAACCAAATTGCGTGAAATCGTTTAAAACAGTTTAAAAGCAAATAAAAAGACTAAAAAATGCACAATTACACTTCAAACTACTGTAGAACAAAAGTTAGCTCGAAATTGGACTATTTTCCATTCGATTTCAGTCAGATATCAACCAAATCGCGTGAAATCGTTGAAGACAGTTTAAAAGCACATAAGAATACTGGATAATGCACAAATACACTTCAATATGCTGTAGAACAGAAGTTAGGTCGAAATTAGACTATTTTCCATTCTATTTCAGACAGATACCAACCAAATTGCGTGAAACCGTTTAAAACAGTTTAAAATCACATGAGAAGACTAAAAAATGTACAATTACACTTCAAACTACTGTAGAACAAAAGTTAGCTCGAAATTAGACTATTTTCCATTCGATTCCAGTCAGATCTTTACCAAATCGCGTGAAATCGTTTAAAACAGTTTAAAAGCACATAAGAAGACTGAAAAATGCACAATTACACTTCAAACTACTGTAGAACAAAAGTTAGCTCGAAATTAGACTATTTTCCATTCGATTTCATTCAGATCTCTACCAAATCGCGTGAAATCGTTGAAAAACGTTTAAAAGCACATGAGAATACTAAATAATGCACAAATACACTTCATTATGCTGTAGAACGAACGTTATGTCGAAATTAGACTATTTTCCATTCTATTTCAGTCAGATACCAACCAAATTGCGTGAAATCGTCTAAAACAGTTTAAAAAATGCACAATTACACTTCAAACTACTGTAGAACATAAGTTAGCTTGAAATTAGACTATTTTCCATTCTATTCCAGTCAGATACCAACCAAATTGGGTGAAATCGTTTAAAACAGTTTAAAAGCACATAAGAAGACTAAAAAATGCACAATTACACTCCAAACTACTGTAGAACGAACGTTAGGTCGAAATTAGACTATTTTCCATTCGATTTCAGTCAGATATCAACCAAATCGCGTGAAATCGTTAAAAACAGTTTAAAAGCACATAAGAATACTGAATAATGCACAAATACACTCCAATATGCTGTAGAACAGAAGTTAGGTCGAAATTAGACTATTTTCCATTCTATTTCAGTCAGATACCAACCAAATTGCGTGAAATCGTTTAAAACAGTTAAAAAGCACATAAGAAGACTAAAAAATGCACAATCACACTTCAAACTACTGTAGAACAAAAGTTAGCTCGAAATTAGACTATTTTCCATTCGATTTCAGTCAGATCTCTACCAAATCGCGTGAAATCGTTGAAAACAGTTCAAAAGCTCATGAGAATACTAATTAATGCACAAATACACTTCAAACTACTGTAGAACAAAAGTTAGCTCGAAATTAGACTATTTTCCATTCGATTTCAGTCAGATCTCTAACAAATCGCGTGAAATCGTTGAAAACAGTTTAAAAGCACAAAAGAAGACTAAAAAATGCACAATTACACTTCCAGCTACTGTAGAACAAAAGTTAGCTCGAAATTAGACTATTTTCCATTCGATTTCAGTCAGATCTCTACCAAATCGCGTGAAATCGTTAAAAACAGTTTAAAAGCACATGAGAATACTAACTAATGCACAATTACACTTCAAACTACTGTAGAACAAAAGTTAGCTCGAAATTGGACTATTTTCCATTCGATTTCAGTCAGATACCAACCAAATTGCGTGAAATCGTTTAAAACAGTTTAAAAGCACATAGGAAGACTAAAAAATGCACAATTACACTTCAAACTACTGTAGAACAAAAGTTAGCTCGAAATTAGACTATTTTCCATTCTATTTCAGTCAGATACCAACCAAATCGCGTGAAATCGTTGAAAAACAGTTTAAAAGCACATGAAAAAAATAAATAATGCACAATTACACTTCAAACTACTGTAGAACAAAAGTTAGCTCGAAATTTTACTATTTTCCATTCGATTCCAGTCAGATATCAACCAAATCGCGTGAAATCGTTGAAAACAGTTTAAAAGCACATGAGAATACTAAATAATGCACAAATACACTTTAATATGCTGTAGAACAGAAGTTAGGTCAAAATTAGACTATTTTCCATTCTATTTCAGTCAGATACCAACCAAATTGCGTGAAATCGTTTAAAACAGTTTAAAAGCAAATAAAAAGACTAAAAAATGCACAATTACACTTCAAACTACTGTAGAACAAAAGTTAGCTCGAAATTACACTATTTTCCATTCTATTTCAGTCAGATACCAACCAAATCGCGTGAAATCGTTGAAAAACAGTTTAAAAGCACATGAAAAAAATAAATAATGCACAATTACACTTCAAACTACTGTAGAACAAAAGTTAGCTCGAAATTTTACTATTTTCCATTCGATTCCAGTCAGATATCAACCAAATCGCGTGAAATCGTTGAAAACAGTTTAAAAGCACATGAGAATACTAAATAATGCACAAATACACTTTAATATGCTGTAGAACAGAAGTTAGGTCAAAATTAGACTATTTTCCATTCTATTTCAGTCAGATACCAACCAAATTGCGTGAAATCGTTTAAAACAGTTTAAAAGCAAATAAAAAGACTAAAAAATGCACAATTACACTTCAAACTACTGTAGAACAAAAGTTAGCTCGAAATTGGACTATTTTCCATTCGATTTCAGTCAGATATCAACCAAATCGCGTGAAATCGTTGAAGACAGTTTAAAAGCACATAAGAATACTGGATAATGCACAAATACACTTCAATATGCTGTAGAACAGAAGTTAGGTCGAAATTAGACTATTTTCCATTCTATTTCAGACAGATACCAACCAAATTGCGTGAAACCGTTTAAAACAGTTTAAAATCACATGAGAAGACTAAAAAATGTACAATTACACTTCAAACTACTGTAGAACAAAAGTTAGCTCGAAATTAGACTATTTTCCATTCGATTTCAGACAGATCTTTACCAAATCG
Source organism: Galerucella nymphaeae (assembly GCA_963978555.1). Lineage (NCBI taxonomy): Eukaryota > Metazoa > Arthropoda > Insecta > Coleoptera > Chrysomelidae > Galerucella > Galerucella nymphaeae. The sequence continues at coordinate 9,614,343 of OZ021713.1, forward strand.
CGTGAAATCGTTGAAAACAGTTTAAAAGCACATGAGAATACTAAATAATACACAATTACACTTCAAACTACTGTAGAACAAAAGTTAGCTCGAAATTAGACTATTTTCCATTCGATTTCAGTCAGACCTTTACCAAATCGCGTGAAATCGTTGAAAACAGTTTAAAAACACATGAGAATACTAAATAATGCACAAATACACTTCAATATGCTGTAGAACAAAAGTTAGGTCGAAATTAGACTATTTTCCATTCGATTTCAGTCAGATCTCTACCAAATCGCGTGAAATCGTTAAAATCAGTTTAAAAGCACATAAGGAGACTAAATAATGCACAATTACACTTCAAACTACTGTAGAACAAAAGTTAGCTCGAAATTAGAATATTTTCCATTCGATTTCAGTCAGATCTCTACCAAATTGCGTGAAATCGTTGAAAACAGTTCAAAAGCACATAAGAAGACTAAATAATGCACAATTACACTTCAAACTACTGTAGAACAAAAGTTAGCTCGAAATTAGACTATTTTCCATTCGATTTCAGTCAGACCTTTACCAAATCGCGTGAAATCGTTGAAAACAGTTTAAAAGCACATGAGAATACTAAATAATGCACAAATACACTTCAATATGCTGTAGAACAAAAGTTAGGTCGAAATTAGACTATTTTCCATTCGATTTCAGTCAGATCTCTACCAAATCGCGTGAAATCGTTAAAATCAGTTCAAAAGCACATAAGAATACTAAATAATGCACAATTACACTTCAAACTACTGTAGAAAAAAGTTAGCTAAGAAATTGGACTATTTTGCATTCGATTTCAGTCAGATATCAACCAAATCGCGTGAAATCGTTAAAAACAGTTTAAAAGCACATAAGAATACTGAATAATGCACAAATACACTTCAATATGCTGTAGAACAGAAGTTAGGTCGAAATTAGACTATTTTCCATTCTATTTCAGTCAGATACCAACCAAATTGCGTGAAATCGTTTAAAACAGTTTAAAAGCACATAAGAAGACTAAAAAATGCACAATTACACTTCAAACTACTGTAGAACAAAAGTTAGCTCGAAATTAGACTATTTCCCATTCGATTTCATTCAGATCTCTACCAAATCGCGTGAAATCGTTGAAAAACGTTTAAAAGCACATGAGAATACCAAATAATGCACAAATACACTTCATTATGCTGTAGAGCGAACGTTATGTCGAAATTAGACTATTTTCCATTCTATTTCAGTCAGATACCAACCAAATTGCGTGAAATCGTTTAAAACAGTTTAAAAAATGCACAATTACACTTCAAACTACTGTAGAACAAAAGTTAGCTAAGAAATTGGACTATTTTGCATTCGATTTCAGTCAGATATCAACCAAATCGCGTGAAATCGTTAAAAATAGTTTAAAAGCACATGAGAATACTAAATAATGCACATATACACTTCAAACTACTGTAGAACAAAAGTTAGCTCGAAATTAGACTATTTTCCATCCGATTTCAGTCAGATATCAACCAAATCGCGTGAAATCGTTGAAAACAGTTCAAAAGCAGATAAGAATATTGAATAATGCACAAATACACTTCAATATGCTTTAGAACAAAAGTTAGCTCGAAATTAGACTATTTTCCATTCTATTTCTGTCAGATATCAACCAAATCGCGTGAAATCGTTAAAAACAGTTTAAAAGCTCATAGGAAGACTAAAAAATGCACAATTACACTTCATACTACTGTAGAACAAAAGTTAGCTCGAAATTAGACTATTTTCCATTCGATTTCAGTCAGATCTCTACCAAATCGCGTGAAATCGTTAAAAACAGTTTAAAAGCACATGAGAATACTAAATAATGCACAATTACACTTCAAACTACTGTAGAACAAAAGTTAGCTCGAAATTGGACTATTTTCCATTCGATTTCAGTCAGATCTTCACCAAATCGCGTGAAATCGTTGAAAACAGTTCAAATGCACATAAGAATACTAAATAATGCACAAATACACTTCAATATGCTGTAGAACAGAAGTTAGGTCAAAATTAGACTATTTTCCATTCCTTTTCAGTCAGATACCAACCAAATTGCGTGAAATCGTTTAAAACAGTTTAAAAGCACATAAGAAGACTAAAAAATGCACAATTACACTTCAAACTACTGTAGAACAAAAGTTAGCTCGAAATTAGACTATTTTCCATTCTATTCCAGTCAGATACCAACCAAATTGGGTGAAATCGTTTAAAACAGTTTAAAAGCACATAAGAAGATTAAAAAAATGCACAATTACACTTCAAACTACTGTAGAACGAACGTTAGGTCGAAATTAGACTATTTTCCATTCGATTTCAGTCAGATCTCTACCAAACCGCGTGAAATCGTTGAAAACAGTTTAAAAGCACATATTTATTATTATTATTATTATTACAAGTAAATCGGGGTGCAATGCTCAGGGACACTTAGCTTTCGCCATTGTATCCCTTTCCCCCCGATTCGTACTTAAGCTATGCTTAGGCTGCTTCAGAGAGATTTGCACTAAAGCTAACACTCTTGCAAAATGCAAGTATGTTGTCAATGCTAGTCTCTTTGAATAACTCTGAGTCCAGGATCGCTGCTCCCAACCATCTATGTCTATGTACCATTAGGTTGGGGCACTTGCATAGGATATGACACGGGGTCTCTTCCTCCTCTCCACACCATCCACACAAGTTGCTATGTCCCTGTGTTTTGTGTGTGTAACATCGCAGCTCGCAGTGTCCGGTGAGTATACCCAGAACATCTCTTGCCTTGCGTTTACCAATTTTGATGATTGATTTGGCCCAACTGGAGATGAAATCTCCCGTCAGTTCTTTACACCATCTGTGACCCAGGGATTCCTTCCAGGTTTCCCATCTCTTTCCAATTATCTCCTTCGTTATGGTATTGCATCCTTCTCGGTACGGTATTCCTACCTCCCTTTCTGGATGCTCTCCCGACTTGGCTCCTTGCTTAGCAAGTTTATCGGCTCTTTCATTACCTCTATAACCCGAGTGTCCCGGTATCCAGGTAATAACGACCTTGTTGAATCTGGCTAGCTCATTCAGTGTGTTTTTTGTCTCCCGAACGAGCTTTGACTTTGTGCATGGGTTTTCCAGAGCCATAATGGAGGCCTGGCTGTCCGTACATATGTAAATGCATCTGCTTTGGACTTCTGCCCTTACCAATTGCCTAGAACACGCCTCTATCGCAGCCATTTCTGCTTGAAAGACGGTGTTTTCCGGTCTTAGGCGACAGGATACATCATCCCTTCGCCTCGGTGCACTGATTCCGAAACCGGTTCCTTCTCCGGTTTTGGAGCCGTCTGTAAACCAGATTTCCCCGTGTTCGGGGCTCTGTTTTTCCTCCCATTCCTCCCTGCTTGGTATTCGCGTTTTATATCGCTGCCCAAACTGGAGAATCCTGGTTATTCTATCCTGAGGTGCATCGAAAACTGATCCCCTCAAAAAATTTTGAATGGTTCTGTGCCCACTTTCACCTCCTTCCCATTCCTTGCTGCATTTCAGTCTGTATGTTGCTCTGGCTGCTGAGGCCTTAACCTCCAGATCCAGACTATTTATTTCCAGCAACATCCTGATGGCAGCCATGGGCGTACTTCTTTTTAGACCAAAAATCCCTCGTAAAACGACCGCCTGTATGTGATCCAGGCTACGCCTTGAGGTCTTTTTTTCCGTCTCCTTCCACCATACCAACGCTGCGTAGGTCAGTTTAGGTATCAGTATCGCTTTGTAGATCCACAAAGCTTGCCAAGGTTCTAGCCCCCATCCTGTCCCTATAGCTGACCTGCACTGCATGAATATGTTAAGGACTTTCCTTCCCTGCAACCGCAGGTGTTGTCTCCAGTTAAGTTTCTTGTCTAGGTATACCCCTAGATATTTCACTCCCGAGGCATACGGTATAACCTTCCCATAAAATGAGATTTCCTTTTTGACCCTGCTTTTGTACTTTCTTGTGAAGAGCACTATCTCTGTTTTGTCAGGGTTGACTCCCAGAGACTTGCTCCCACACCACTGCCTGACCTTTCGCAGGGCTCTTTCCATGAGATCAGGTAGTACATCCTCATACTTGCCCTTGACAAGTATTACAAAGTCATCCGCGTACGCTACGGCGTGTATTCGTTCCGCCTCCAGTACGCGTAGTAACTCGTCGGATACCATGATCCACAAGAGCGGTGACAAGACCCCCCCTTGTGGACAACCTTCGCTAACTGTGCCCTTGACAGTTTTACCATTCCATTCGCTGAGGACGCATCTGTCGCTCAGTGATCCCGTCACCCATCTTGCGATGGTTATCGGTATTCCCTGTTTCGACATTGCGTTCTCGATGGAATTTCTCGTGGTGCTATTAAAAGCTCCCTCTATGTCGACAAAGGATCCAATAACAGTTTCCTTTGCCTCAAACGCTTTCTCAATGTAGTTCACCACTGAGTGTAGCGCAGTCTCTGTGGACTTACCCACAGTATATGCATGCTGTCTCCGATGGAGTGGTCGATTAATCAGTATGTTCTGCCTGATATAAGTATCAACCAATCTCTCCAGAGTTTTCAGGAGAAAAGATGTCAGGCTAATAGGCCTGAAGTCTTTCACCGTGAAGTAGCTTTTCTTTCCTGGTTTCGGAATAAATGAAACCCGAGTTTGCTTCCATATATTTGGTACAAATCCTATGGCCACGCATCCCCTCATGATACCCGTTAAAAATCCCAGTATGCTTTTACAGCCATCCTGAAGCATTTTTGGGAAAATACCATCAGGTCCCGGTGTTTTATACGGTTCGAAGGAATTGATTGCCCATTTTACTTTCTCTGGTGTTACGACTTGTGCTGCCGTCACCCAGTCAGCTTTACTCCTTTGTCCTCGCTTAACTGAGGGCTGAGGGTTTTCCTCTCTGACAAAGTCAGGGAAGCTTGCCTTTAGAAGAAGAGTAAGTGTGTCCTCTTCCCCAAGTGACCATTTTACATAGCAGCTACGTTCCGGATATATCACACGTGTTACTTGTTCTATCACAGAGATAACACGAGAAAAGCGCGTTAACATAACAGGGATATCTCTGTGATGCTCCTATGTCCTCCCTAAAAAGGGAGCGAAACTCTTTTCTAAACGCCAAATGATGTCGCTTATATGTTGCAGTTACGGAGCGAAACTCTTTTCTTAAGCTCCAAATGATGTCTCTTATCTGTCACATCTATGTCTCAGTTTTGTGTCAACTACGTCTCTGGAGGAGGTTAACGTTTCACGGAAATTCTAAGCCGAGAAAAATATTGACAATGTGAAAATGATTATTTTAGATAATATTTTCACTTTAAATTGAGTTATAAAGTAAAATATAATCTACAACAATATAAAGTTGAGTAGTATTATTTGGTAGGTTTCCTGAACAAATGAAATATAGACATTATTGCAATTTTTTTTATTAAATATAATAAAACCTGTCAATTAATTATTCATCATTTTTTCTTTCTCTCTGTTTCCGCTGCTTCCCTTGACGAGTCCAGTCGGCAGTAATTTTTTCAAATTCTTTCTCTGTGTAAGTCATGTCAGTGTTTACAGCATCTGAAAGTACGTTTTTATTATTTCTGTTCAAAGGTAAATGTTAGTTTTCAACACTCTAATAATTGAATCACCTACCTTTAATGGCAGCAATTAATTTTAGATTGCTGAGCTGGAAATTTTTCCTGTCGCCACGACTGTGCCCTAGCCAGCTGGCTTGTGCAATCAATTTATTGGAGAAAGCTCTTCTCAGAATCCTACAAATTTTTTCTTTCAGGGTTATCCCTCCAATGCTCTTAAAATAGAGGACCTGAATTAAAACAATAACTTATAGTAATGAAAAATAAATAAAAATTGTTGAGATAATGTTAAATGTACACTTTAACGAATATTGTATAGCAGCATTGTACACTTAACACACTAAAATTGGAAGATTCAGAACAGGGTAGGGATCACGTCGCCAAAAGAGATGAATCATTTTTGTTCATCACTTAAAACTTGTAGAGTGAAGTCGATGGTAAGAAGGTCATTCTGTGTCATGATACCAATTTATTACTCTCGAACGATATGGAACGTTATATAGAATAGAATTCTATTTGTAGTGATCCCACCCATGGTCTTATCATTGATAAACATAAGTTTGTAGTAAATTGGATTAATAACAAATCAACTATCATACATTACAGTTTGGATTTATATAATTTTTTTATTCGAGACTCACTACTTTTTTATAAGACTGCTGGTCCCTCTCCACTCTGCCATCAATTTCTTTTAGAACATCAATGTCGTCAATCGGAAATGATGATATGATGCTCTGAACATCATCATCTTCAAAATTTAAATGAATAGTCCTGCCTGTGGTATTCAATGATTGCAACTCTAGAAGGATGTTTGCCAACATTCTATTGGTCTTGATAAATTCTTCTGCAAAACAATTATGTTTTCAACTTTAGTATGCTCTGTTTACTTTCGACAGAAAATATTTTCAATTTATTTCTAGAATGTTTTGTTATAAGAAAATTAGGCTTTATGTTCATTATATTATTGTTGAAGATAAAAGAAATAGTCACCTTTAACATATGTTCTCAACTCGTTGATAAGCTGATCTGGAAACAAGAATTGTCATGAAACCTACACCCACCAAACATTTTGGCAGTTTTTCACATTCAGACACTCATCTAAATTTTCTCTTTGGTTTTTTAAAGTGCAAGATATATATATATATATATACTAAGTAAATTGGGGTATTTATATAATCGAAGGCATAAAGAAGTGGATGAATGCCAAAAAGGTCAAAATATTTGCTACGGTAGGTAGAAAGTTCAAGTAATTGTTAAACATGAAAAATTACCTGTTGACACATTAATAATGGTCATATCTATTGCATCCTCTATTGCACTTTCTGTATGGACCATGCCGTATTCTTCCGAGCCAGACTAAACATAAAAAAAATTTTAAATGATGAACAGTCCACAGAGCTGAAGTAAACTTACATCAACAACCAATTGGACAGAGTTCCCATTTTCTGATCTATGATCCAGATTATCATCAGATTCCTCAAACTGATGACTGATTTCAGATTGAAAACTACTTTCAATACCTGGATATTCTGGCAACTTAGACATCACTAGAAAAAAATATAAAAATTATAGAACTAATATTTACATGTAAAACTTCAATACATGCAGTTTCAATTAATTGTTTTTCAAAAGCCTGGACCTAGATTATACTATATAGTGCATATAGGTAACTATTATACTTTTCAAAATGATTTGTTCGTCTTGTCACATATGTAATTTTCAATAAACATACCTTTTTCTTTTATGTCATCTTCATCTGATGTGCCATCGTTATTTGGTTCAATATTTTTGACCTTTTTTTTACGTTTCCCCCTCCCTTTTTCTGATGAAGAACTGTCAGATTCAACATGATCTGCTTTCCATCTTGCTTTATGATAATCATCTATAAATAGGAATAATAATAAAGACCATTTATTAACCTTATCTTATTGAAATATTTGGCAACTCTTCATGCTGCTGTAGGTGAGGTGACAAAATTCACCCACTTAAAAAGTAATCATGAGAAAACATCAACGTGGTATCGCAGACAGTGGCACAACCACTGGAAGATTATTATTATGTGTAAAAGTTCACTGTGCTTACCAGCAACACCTAATATTGTGACAGGATACTTCCTCCATTTATTTTTATCTGGGCACACCCCCTTGCTTATCAGACTGCTCACATTTTTTGAGGAAGGCCACCAACTGTGATCACTTTCTATCCACGATGAAGGAACCTCAGATATTATTTCTTCTTCTTCTTCATTCTCCTCCAAAAACCGCACAACTGTGTAGGCCATTTTCTTTCAATAGGAAAACTGGAAAAATACAATTTTTGATCTATATACTGGGAATGGAAATACTAAGATAGTGAGGTTTCTTTTTGAAAAGACTATACAGTAAGAAATAGAAATAGCACTAGTGGCATATACCTATATATATATATATATATATATATACAATAATGTTTTACAAACATCTCAAATCACAATCACACACAAACATCTACATACACACCCTCACTGACACTATATGGGTATCGGTTTTCATCAACTAAGTGCTAGTAACATCCTCAACAGTTTTTGTTTCACATGAATGAATTATAGGTACAACAGCACTTTTAGTTGCATTAATTGGTAACATAAGACACTTAGCTTCTATTAAAGATATGGGAACTTCAGTTTCAGTGGATATTGAGTTGGTATTAACTGTAAAAATATTTATAGAATCATCAGTTTGTGGCTTTTCAAATAGTGGTGCAATAGTTTGAAACTCGTGCCCTTTTAGTGTTATTTTCTCACTTTTTAGATCCAAAGAGTCTATAATCAATATTTTGGAATTTTTCAAGAGACAAATATTGTTTGGACATTGATCACTTAACAATAATTCAGAAGATACTTGAAGAGATGTTACACCAGATTTTGAAACTTTTAGTAAAGGATACTTTTTGTTACAAAATTCACTTTCAGTATTACACTCAGTTATGCGATTAATAATTTGCTCCAAAGGTCTGTATGCAGATTTAGTCTTGAATTTAATTTTTCCTAAATAATTTTCAAATGCAAAGGTACTGAAATCATCAAGAACACCATGTTTTTTGACATCTTCACAAATATGTATCAAATTATGAACATTGTAAACTATTTGCTCAGCTCCATATAAAACACTAAAGTTCTGAACAAAATATTCTAGCAAAGATTGGGCATAATCAATCAATTTCAGATGACATTTTCTACTAATTAATATACGAACTGCAACATGTAAAGTTAAGAAATGCATATATTTGTCATATTGTAGGTTATCTATCAAAACTATAGGCCCTGTATATAGTAGAAAAGTACGGAATTCAGTTCCTTTCCATCTGTCAACTTCAGACAGACCCCGAGGTTTTCTGGAAAATTCACTAGAAATGAAAGGTGAAAAGGAACTTAACATATTTGAAACTATTTGGATTTGAGATGGGTTCATTCTAATAGATTTGTTACCCTTTGTCCAAAGAAGCATAAGTTTTTTAACAACACCAAGGCAAATCAAATGGAGATAATCAAGGGGAAATTGTGACACCATTCCAATTTCAAGAGATTCTAAAATTGAATAGCATCGATGATGATCCTCTTGTTGATGGTTGCGGAAACTTTCATCAGTTCGGGAAGGTGCATTTGTTTCTGGAAATGTCATACGATGTTCAATGTAGTCACCCTCTTGAATGCATTTATGACAACCAAAATACCCTGTATGATGTTTTACTCCTGTAATAAAGGCACGGGCTGGTGCATCACAAATTATTGATTTCAGTTTCACTTGATAATTGGTATTCATAATAGTCACACCATTTTTTGAAATTTTCTTGAAATCTGCTACAAATAACTCAAGAAATGTATTATGATTGTTGGGTTTTGACATACCCTGATATATACCAATTGGAAACGGCTCCATGTATCTATCGACAGAATATATTTGGCCAAGTATGGGCCAGAATTGACTCCCAGAACTCTTGGCAATAGGTAGCCCATCTATGTTAATTTTAAGTTCAATGACTGTAGGAATTTCATCAGGTTTATATGATCTATTGATAGAATTAATCAACATCGGCTCCAAACCAAAATGGAAATAGTAACCAGGATCTACAGCAATAATATTTTTTTCTCTGGGAGTTTTAAGCAGTGATCGAGCATCTGTAGGAAGATCTGTATGTCCATGGGAAATTAATAGTCGTAGTAATTTATTTAAATGAAATCTACTTACTAATGAATTAATACTCCATTTACGTAATTCAACTGTAAGAGATTGTTTTTTAATATTTGGCTGACTACTAGGTGGAAAAATGTGCCTGTTAGCATTAACATGAACAGTATCATCTATGTTTGAAAGAACCTCGGGAAGAACACTTTGAGAATTGTTTAGAGGGAAACATAAATAATCAGATGAGGCTGGAAGTGTACAAGTGTAATTATTAGGTATCTGATTTATTTCTGAATTTGGCAGTATTTGGCTAGACGAAGAAGCAATAGGACTAACAGCAGTTGATAAGGAAGCAATAGGACTAACAGGAGTTGATGAGGAAGCAATAGGAGCTGATAATTTATTGCATAAGGAATCTTCAGCTCCTACATTTTGTAGAATATTGGAAGTGATCCTACGCCGATGTCTTTTAGATAATAATTTGAACGATTTTCGTTGAGCTCTGGGCATATTGAATAAAAATATAAAACATAAATACTTATCTGCTTTGTCCCTTTTATATTTTCATACCTTTACACCAAAAGTTATAACAAATTCACTATTCACTATCCACTTACTTTTTCGCGCTCGTTTAGACATAACATTACCTTAACCTTCACCACACCTTCCCGATATATATTCTTCTTCTTTTGATAATCAGATATAGATCTCTGCTCTGTATAAGAAACTTAAAAACTACGAATCTAAACAACGTAATAATGCTCTCTTTTCACTCTCAATAGGAAATATCGCTATAAGGTAGAAAATCTACTTCAATGTTATGTAGGAATAATATGTAACCGCTACAAAGTATTTACATAGTATATGTACGTTTGCAATAAATATGGAACATGTTTTGTCTTAGAAACGTAGCGGAGACGAAAAAACACTATATAGTAATACTCCCTTTCCAATCTTTGAATACTATATCACAGCGACATAGATGGTCACTTGGGTCTGTTTCCATGTACCTACCCGTACCATCCTTTAGGCATCGGAGGCGTACACTATTGTCTTTGGTCAGGATCCTGGCTAATTTAGCCGTTTCTGCCAGGTTTTCCATGCCCGAGCAGAATTCCTGCCATTTTTCTGCCTTTGCTTTTTCTAGTTCCCTCTTGAAGTCTCTCTGTGCGTCCTTATGGACAGCCCATCCTTCTGAGGTTCTTTTCTTTTTGGCTCGGTTAAATGCTTTACGCACCTCTGACCGTTTCGCTTCCAGTGTCTTATTCCACCAGGGGGTGCTATTATGTTGCCTCCCCGGTTTAAGACTACAGTTGTTTTCATATGTCCCGATCATAGCCCTACACACCTCTTGCAAGGTATGCTCTAGGTCTTCGTCGGTACCATATCTTCCTTTCAGTGTCCTTAGTCTATCGGCCAGTTCCACCTTATATGTCTCCCAATTTGTTTCTTTGGGGTTCCTCTTGTACTCAACCTTCGGTTTCTTACATTGTATTCCAAAGGTTATAGTACGATGATCCGACATGGATGGTTCTTGCTCGACCTTCCACCCATGAATGTTTCTCCTGATGTTCATGGAAGCCAGTGTTAAGTCCAACACTTCTCTCCTGTTGGAGGTGATAAATATCGGCTCGTTGCCCTGGTTCAGTATGTCCATCTGTGTTACATTGATATATTCTAACAGTTCAGCCCCCCTGTCGTTAATATCGGTACTACCCCAGGCTTCGTGATGAGCATTTGCATCACTCCCTATGATAAGATCAAGGTTCTTGCGCCTGCAGTATTCTACAACTTTTTCCACAACTAACGTTGGTGCCTCTTCATCATGAGGGAGGTAAACGGATGAGATCACCACTGTCCTCTTCCTACCCTCTTCATCCTCATATTCTATCCTTACGGTTGTACAGTCCCTGGAACTCAGCTCCTGCAACAAAAGACCATTAATACCCTTGATGCAGATGCACGCTCGTGCATCTCCTTCACTTGTGCCCACAAATGGATCCCCACTTGTGGTCAACCCCCTAATTAGCCCTCGGTATAGCCAAGGTTCTTGTATTAGTGCTATATGTGTCTGCAACCTAGCTGTGCTCCTCGCTAAAATCGCAGAGGCGCTTTTGCTATGTTGCAAATTAATCTGAGAAAAGCCCATCTTCGTAGTAGCCATTTAGAGCTACTCCGCCTGCTGGGCTTCCTCCTGAGCCTCCTCCCCGGACATGACAGCGGTCTTTGTGTTCAGCAACCTGAAAGTTGCCACTCCCACACCCGCCGTCAGCCTGAGGTTTCGGCTTTTGAGTAGTGTGACCGACGGTTCATCTAGGCCTAGAATTAGGCAACCTGTCGGTGCCTCCTTCAGGACCGCCCATCTGGCCACGTCTACTCCTTCATTTTGCCTCTTGACCAGCTTCAAGAAGTCTGAGGCATTCTTTACCCCCGCAGGGAGCCAGGTCATCACCTTCGTAATCCTGAGCTCCTCGGGTGCTACTACTCGAATTTTCAGGTCCTGCATCCCTAATTCAATATCCCCCGCTGTTCCCTTCAGCCATGCCTCCGAGTCCCCGCTTTCGCAAACGAAGACCAAGGTGCCTGACCTCGGGAACGATTCTACGAATCTGGGTACAAAGGCCCCTTCCTCGATCGCAAGCACCTTGCTAACAATTTCCTCCTGGATCTTGGCCACCACTTCGCTCGGCATCTTGCCCCCCATGTAGTCCCCACAAGTGAGAACGACCCTAGGAAGGTTTGACGCCGCCGCGGCATAGCTACCGTCCAGCTTCGCCTTTTTGAGCGGTTTCTGTCCCCGCTTCTCATTTGCTCCACCTGTTACAAGCGGACTCGATGAGGCCGCCCTTTTTCCCGACAAAGTTGGGGTCCCAGAGGTCGAAGGGGTATCGGAATTGTTAGCGGTTCTAGCCCGCTTTTCTTCCGCCTTCCTCTTCTTCCTCTGCAGCCCAAACTTGGGGACAGGTTTGCCCTCACTTATAGCCCGCTGTTTCAGTAGTTTCCTCCTCTGGGCCCCACTTAGGCCTCGGTTCAAGCCCGTACCTTCGTGGTTTTTCCCTTGAGGATTTTCCTTTGAAACTTCCGACGTATCTACTCCCGAGGTAGAAGGATTCGGTTCCGGAGCCCGTTTCTCCTCTGTCTCGGTTATTTTTAATTTTTGTAAGTGGTTCTCCGTTTTGGTCCCACGAGTACAGCGGATCTAAACGGTCCACCCGACATTGGCCGCTACTATCGGGTAAGGCCTGCATACGACGGGATTCGGCCTGGTGTCCCGAAGGAACCGTTCAAGACACTCTTCCCCGTGCCATGCATCTCTCAGCACGGTATCTCACACCTTAGATTAGGGGATGGATTATACCCAAGTGGTTATCCACCTTCACCACTTGGGGGGTTGTTTGTTGGTCCCTCCGAACTTCAAGGCATCCCTGCCTCTCCCTCCCAGGTGAGAGAGAGAGACATGGCTCCTCCCAAGATAAGAATCCGCAAAAAAGGCATAAGACCCGTCTGCCACAACCAGGAGAGCTCGTTTATAGAGATCCGGCGCGGTCAGATTCGGCCCGGCCTCTCCCACTTCCTCTCATCGAGAGAGAGTTTTATGCCTCCCGTTCAGGAGGTAAGCCTCCTCACCGACGTCAAGGTCCTACAACCCCCAGAGGAGGAAAAGCACATAAGAAGACTAAATAATGCACAATTGCACTTCAAACTACTGTAGAACAAAAGTTACCTCGAAATTAGACTATTTTCCATTCGATTTCAGTCAGATCTCTACCAAATCGCGTGAAATCGTTAAAAACAGTTTAAAAGCACATGAGAATACTGAATAATGCACAATTACACTTCAAACTACTGTAGAACAAAAGTTAGCTCGAAATTAGACTATTTTCCATTCGATTTCAGTCAGATATCAACCAAATTGCGTGAAATCGTTTAAAACAGTTCAAAAGCACATAAGAAGACTAAAAAATGCACAATTACACTTCAAACTACTGTAGAACGAAAGTTAGCTCGAAATTAGACTATTTTCCATTCTATTTCAGTCAGATACCAACCAAATTGCGTGAAATCGTTTAAAACAGTTTGAAAGCACATAAGAAGACTAAAAAATGCACAATTACACTTCAAACTACTGTAGAACAAACGTTAGGTCGAAATTAGACTATTTTCCATTCGATTTCAGTCAGATCTCTACCAAATCGCGTGAAATCGTTGAAAACAGTTTAAAAGCACATAAGAAGACTAAATAATGCACATTTACACTTCAAACTACTGTAGAACAAAAGTTAGCTCGAAATTGGACTATTTTCCATTCGATTTCAGTCAGATCTTCACCAAATCGCGTGAAATCGTTGAAAACAGTTTAAAAGCACATGAGAATACTAAATAATGCACAAATACACTTCAATATGCTGTAGAACAGAAGTTAGGTCGAAATTAGACTATTTTCCATTCTATTTCAGTCAGATACCAACCAAATTGCGCGAAATCGTTTAAAACAGTTTAAAAGCACATAAGAAGACTAAAAAATGCACAATTATTACACTTCAAACTACTGTAGAGCAAAAGTTAGCTCGAAATTAGACTATTTTCCATTCTATTTCAGTCAGATACCAACCAAATTGTGTGAAATCGTTTAAAACAGTTTAAAAGCACATAAGAAGACTAAAAAATGCACAATTACACTCCAAACTACTGTAGAACAAAAGTTAGCTCGAAATTAGACTATTTTCCATCCTATTTCAGTCAGATACCAACCAAATTGCGTGAAATCGTTTAAAACAGTTTGAAAGCACATAAGAAGACTAAAAAATGCACAATTACACTTCAAACTACTGTAGAACGAACGTTAGGTCGAAATTAGACTATTTTCCATTCGATTTCAGTCAGATCTCTACCAAATCGCGTGAAATCGTTAAAAACAGTTTAAAAGCACATGAGAATACTAAATAATGCACAATTACACTTCAAACTACTGTAGAACAAAAGTTAGCTCGAAATTGGACTATTTTCCATTCGATTTCAGTCAGATCTTCACCAAATCGCGTGAAATTGTTTAAAACAGTTTAAAAGCACATGAGAATACTAAATAATGCACATATACACTTCAATGTGCTGTAGAACAGAAGTTAGGTCGAAATTAGACTATTTCCCATTCTATTTCAGTCAGATACCAACCAAATTGCGTGAAATCGTTTAAAACAGTTTAAAACCACATAAGAAGACTGAAAAATGCACAATTACACTTCAAACTACTGTAGAACAAAAGTTAGCTCCAAATTAGACTATTTTCCATTCTATTTCAGTCAGATACCAACCAAATTGCGTGAAATCGTTTAAAACAGTTTAAAAGCACATAAGAAGACTAAAAAATGCACAATTACACTTCAAACTACTGTAAAACGAACGTTATGTCGAAATTAGACTATTTTCCATTCGATTTCAGTCAGATCTCTACCAAATCGCGTGAAATCGTTGAAAACAGTTTAAAAGCACATAAGAAGACTAAATAATACACAATTACACTTCAAACTACTGTAGAACAAAAGTTAGCTCGAAATTAGACTATTTTCCATTCGATTCCAGTCAGATCTCTACCAAATCGCGTGAAATTGTTAAAAACAGTTTAAAAGCACATGAGAATACTGAATAATGCACAATTACACTTCAAACTACTGTAGAACAAAAGTTAGCTCGAAATTAGACTATTTTCCATTCGATTTCAGTCAAATATCAACCAAATTGCGTGAAATCGTTGAAAACAGTTTAAAAGCTCATGAGAATACTGAATAATGCACAAATACACTTCAAACTACTGTAGAACAAAAGTTAGCTCGAAATTAGACTATTTTCCATTCGATTTCAGTCAGATCTCTACCAAATCGCGTGAAATCGTTGAAAACAGTTTAAAAGCACATAAGAAGACTAAATAATGCACAGTTACACTTCAAACTACTGTAGAACAAAAGTTAGCTCGAAATTAGACTATTTTCCATTCTATTTCAGTCAGATCTTTACCAAACCGCGTGAAATCGTTGAAAACAGTTTAAAAGCACATGAGAATACTAAATAATGCACAAATACACTCCAATATGCTGTAGAACAAAAGTTAGGTCGAAATTAGACTATTTTCCATTCGATTTCAGTCAGATCTCTACCAAATCGCGTGAAATCGTTAAAAACAGTTTAAAAGCACATGAGAATACTGAATAATGCACAATTACACTTCAAACTACTGTAGAACAAAAGTTAGCTCGAAATAAGACTATTTTCCATTCGATTTCAGTCAGATATCAACCAAATTGCGTGAAATCGTTGAAAACAGTTTAAAAGCTCATGAGAATACTAAATAATGCACAAATACACTTCAAACTACTGTAGAACAAAAGTTAGCTCGAAATTAGACTATTTTCCATTCGATTTCAGTCAGATCTTTACCAAATCGCGTGAAATCGTTGAAAACAGTTTAAAAGCACATGAGAATACTGAATAATGCACAAATACACTTCAATATGCTGTAGAACAAAAGTTAGCTCGAAATTAGACTATTTTCCATTCGATTTCAGTCATATATCAACCAAATTGCGTGAAATCGTTGAAAACAGTTTAAAAGCTCATGAGAATACAAAATAATGCACAAATACACTTCAAACTACTGTAGAACAAAAGTTAGCTCGAAATTAGACTATTTTCCATTCGATTTCAGTCAGATCTCTACCAAATCGCGTGAAATCGTTGAAAACAGTTTAAAAGCACATAAGAAGACTAAATAATGCACAGTTACACTTCATACTACTGTAGAACAAAAGTTAGCTCGAAATTAGACTATTTTCCATTCGATTTCAGTCAGATATCAACCAAATTGCGTGAAATCGTTGAAAACAGTTTAAAAGCACATGAAAATACTAAATAATGCACAAATACACTCCAATGTGCTGTAGAACAAAAGTTAGGTCGAAATTAGACTATTTTCCATTCGATTTCAGTCAGATCTTCACCAAATCGCGTGAAATCGTTGAAAACAGTTTGAAAGCACATGAGAATACTAAATAATGCACATATACACTTCAATATGCTGTAGAACAGAAGTTAGGTCGAAATTAGACTATTTCCCATTCTATTTCAGTCAGATACCAACCAAATTGCGTGAAATCGTTTAAAACAGTTTAAAAGCACATAAGAAGACTAAAAAATGCACAATTACACTTCAAACTACTGTAGAACAAAAGTTAGCTCGAAATTAGACTATTTTCCATTCTATTTCAGTCAGATACCAACCAAATTGCGTGAAATCGTTTAAAACAGTTTAAAAGCACATAAGAAGACTAAAAAATGCACAATTACACTTCAAACTACTGTAAAACGAACGTTAGGTCGAAATTAGACTATTTTCCATTCGATTTCAGTCAGATCTCTACCAAATCGCGTGGAATCGTTGAAAACAGTTTAAAAGCACATGAGAATACTAAATAATGCACATATACACTTCAATATGCTGTAGAACAGAAGTTAGGTCGAAATTAGACTATTTCCCATTCTATTTCAGTCAGATACCAACCAAATTGCGTGAAATCGTTTAAAACAGTTTAAAAGCACATAAGAAGACTGAAAAATGCACAATTACACTTCAAACTACTGTAGAACAAAAGTTAGCTCGAAATTAGACTATTTTCCATTCGATTTCAGTCATATATCAACCAAATTGCGTGAAATCGTTGAAAACAGTTTAAAAGCTCATGAGAATACTGAATAATGCACAAATACACTTCAAACTACTGTAGAACGAAACTTAGCTCGAAATTAGACTATTATCCATTCGATTTCAGTGAGATCTCTACCAAATCGCGTGAAATCGTTGAAAACAGTTTAAAAGCACATAAGAATACTGAATAATGCACAAATACACTTCAATATTCTGTAGAACAAAAGTTAGGTCGAAATTAGACTATTTTCCATTCTATTTCGGTCAGATATCAACCAAATCGCGTGAAATCGTTTAAAACAGTTTAAAAGCACATAAGAAGACCAAATAATGCACAGTTACACTTCAAACTACTGTAGAACAAAAGTTAGCTCGAAATAAGACTATTTTCCATTCGATTTCAGTCAGATCTTTACCAAACCGCGTGAAATCGTTGAAAACAGTTTAAAAGCACATCAGAATACTAAATAATGCACAAATACACTCCAATATGCTGTAGAACAAAAGTTAGGTCGAAATTAGACTATTTTCCATTCGATTTCAGTCAGGTCTTCACCAAATCGCGTGAAATCGTTGAAAACAGTTTAAAAGCACATGAGAATACTAAATAATGCACATATACACTTCAATATGCTGTAGAACAGAAGTTAGGTCGAAATTAGACTATTTCCCATTCTATTTCAGTCAGATACCAACCAAATTGCGTGAAATCGTTTAAAACAGTTTAAAAGCACATAAGAAGACTAAAAAATGCACAATTACACTTCAAACTACTGTAGAACAAAAGTTAGCTCAAAATTAGACTATTTTCCATTCGATTTCAGTCATATATCAACCAAATTGCGTGAAATCGTTGAAAACAGTTTAAAAGCTCATGAGAATACTGAATAATGCACAAATACACTTCAAACTACTGTAGAACAAAAGTTAGCTCGAAATTAGACTATTTTCCATTCGATTTCAGTCAGATCTCTAACAAATCGCGTGAAATCGTTGAAAACAGTTTAAAAGCACATAAGAATACTGAATAATGCACAAATACACTTCAATATGCTGTAGAACAAAAGTTAGGTCGAAATTAGACTATTTTCCATTCTATTTCGGTCAGATATCAACCAAATCGCGTGAAATCGTTGAAAACAGTTTAAAAGCACATAAGAAGAGTGAATAATGCACAGTTACACTTCAAACTACTGTAGAACAAAAGTTAGCTCGAAATAAGACTATTTTCCATTCGATTTCAGTCAGATCTTTACCAAACCGCGTGAAATCGTTGAAAACAGTTTAAAAGCACATGAGAATACTAAATAATGCACATATACACTTCAATATGCTGTAGAACAGGAGTTAGGTCGAAATTAGACTATTTCCCATTCTATTTCAGTCAGATACCAACCAAATTGCGTGAAATCGTTTAAAACAGTTTAAAAGCACATTAGAAGACTAAAAAATGCCTAATTACACTTCAAACTACTGTAGAACAAGAGTTAGCTCGAAATTAGACTATTTTCCATCCTATTTCAGTCAGATACCAACCAAATTGCGTGAAATCGTTTAAAACAGTTTGAAAGCACATAAGAAGACTAAAAAATGCACAATTACACTTCAAACTACTGTAGAACGAACGTTAGGTCGAAATTAGACTATTTTCCATTCGATTTCAGTCAAATCTTTACCAAATCGCGTGAAATCGTTAGAAACAGTTTAAAAGCACATGAGAATACTAAATAATGCACAATTACACTTCAAACTACTGTAGAACAAAAGTTAGCTCGAAATTGGACTATTTTCCATTCGATTTCAGTCAGATCTTCACCAAATCGCGTGAAATCGTTGAAAACAGTTTAAAAGCACATGAGAATACTAAATAATGCACATATACACTTCAATATGCTGTAGAACAAAAGTTAGGTCGAAATTAGACTATTTTCCATTCTATTTTGGTCAGATATCAACCAAATCGCGTGAAATCGTTGAAAACAGTTTAAAAGCACATAAGAAGAGTAAATAATGCACAGTTACACTTCAAACTACTGTAGAACAAAAGTTAGCTCGAAATAAGACTATTTTCCATTCGATTTCAGTCAGATCTTTACCAAACCTTGTGAAATCGTTGAAAACAGTTCAAAAGCACATCAGAATACTAAATAATGCACAAATACACTCCAATATGCTGTAGAACAAAAGTTAGGTCGAAATTAGACTATTTTCCATTCTATTCCAGTCAGATACCAACCAAATCGCGTGAAATCGTTGAAAACAGTTTAAAAGCACATAAGAAGAGTAAATAATGCACAGTTACACTTCAAACTACTGTAGAACAAAAGTTAGCTCGAAATAAGACTATTTTCCATTCGATTTCAGTCAGATCTTTACCAAACCGCGTGAAATCGTTGAAAACAGTTCAAAAGCACATCAGAATACTAAATAATGCACAAATACACTCCAATATGCTGTAGAACAAAAGTTAGGTCGAAATTAGACTATTTTCCATTCTATTCCAGTCAGATACCAACCAAATTGCGTGAAATCGTTTAAAACAGTTCAAAAGCACATAAGAAGACTAAAAAATGCACAATTACACTTCAAACTACTGTAGAACAAAAGTTAGCTGAGAAATTGGACTATTTTGCATTCGATTTCAGTCAGATATCAACCAAATCGCGTGAAATCGTTAAAAACAGTTTAAAAGCACATGCGAATACTAAATAATGCACATATACACTTCAATATGCTGTAGAACAGAAGTTAGGTCGAAATTAGACTATTTTCCATTTTATTTCAGTCAGATACCAACCAAATTGCGTGAAATCGTTTAAAACAGTTCAAAAGCACATAAAAAGACTAAAAAATGCACAATTACACTTCAAATTACTGTAGAACGAAAGTTAGCTCGAAATTAGACTATTTTCCATTCTATTTCAGTCAGATACCAACCAAATTTCGTGAAATCGTTTTAAAACAGTTTAAAAGCACAGAAGAAGACTAAAAAATGCACAATTACACTTCAAACTACTGTAGAACAAAAGTTAGCTGAGAAATTGGACTATTTTGCATTCGATTTCAGTCAGATATCAACCAAATCGCGTGAAATCGTTAAAAAACAGTTTAAAAGCACATGCGAATACTAAATAATGCACATATACACTTCAATATGCTGTAGAACAGAAGTTAGGTCGGAATTAGACTATTTTCCATTCTATTTCAGTCAGATACCAACCAAATTGCGTGAAATCGTTTAAAACAGTTCAAAAGCACATAAGAAGACTAAAAAATGCACAATTACACTTCAAACTACTGTAGAACGAAAGTTAGCTCGAAATTAGACTATTTTCCATTCTATTTCAGTCAGATACCAACCAAATTGCGTGAAATCGTTTAAAACAGTTTGAAAGCACATAAGAAAACTAAAAAATGCACAATTACACTTCAAACTACTGTAGAACGAACGTTAGGTCGAAATTAGACTATTTTCCATTCGATTTCAGTCAGATCTCTACCAAATCGCGTGAAATCGTTGAAAACAGTTTAAAAGCACATAAGAAGACTAAATATTGCACAATTACACTTCAAATTACTGTAGAACAAAAGTTAGCTCGAAATTGGACTATTTTCCATTCGATTTCAGTCAGATCTTCACCAAATCGCGTGAAATCGTTGAAAACAGTTTGAAAGCACATGAGAATACTGAATAATGCACAAATACACTTCAATATGCTGTAGAACAGAAGTTAGGTCGAAATTAGACTATTTTCCATTCTATTTCAGTCAGATACCAACCAAATTGCGCGAAATCGTTTAAAACAGTTTAAAAGCACATTAGAAGACTAAAAAATGCACAATTACACTTCAAACTACTGTAGAACAAAAGTTAGCTCGAAATTAGACTATTTTCCATTCTATTTCAGTCAGATACCAACCAAATTGCGTGAAATCGTTTAAAACAGTTCAAAAGCACATTAGAAGACTAAAAAATGCACAATTACACTTCAAACTACTGTAGAACAAGAGTTAGCTCGAATTAGACTATTTTCCATCCTATTCCAGTCAGATACCAACCAAATTGCGTGAAATCGTTTAAAAACAGTTTGAAAGCACATAAGAAGACTAAAAAAATGCACAATTACACTTCAAACTACTGTAGAACGAACGTTAGGTCGAAATTAGACTATTTTCCATTCGATTTCAGTCAAATCTTCACCAAATCGCGTGAAATCGTTAAAAACAGTTTAAAAGCACATAAGAAAACTAAAAAATGCACAATTACACTTCAAAACTACTGTAGAACGAACGTTAGGTCGAAATTAGACTATTTTCCATTCGATTTTCAGTCAGATTCTCTACCAAAATCGCGTGAAATCGTTGAAAACAGTTTAAAAGCACATAAGAAGACTAAATATTGCACAATTACACTTCAAATTACTGTAGAACAAAAGTTAGCTCGAAATTGGACTATTTTCCATTCGATTTTCAGTCAGATATCAACCAAATCGCGTGAAATCGTTAAAAACAGTTTAAAAGCACATGAGAATACTAAATAATGCACATATACACTTCAATTATGCTGTAGAACAGAAGTTAGGTCGAAATTAGGACTATTTTCCATTTTATTTCAGTCAGATACCAACCAAATTGCGTGAAATCGTTTAAAACAGTTCAAAAGCACATAAAAAGGACTAAAAAAATGCACAATTACACTTCAAATTACTGTAGAACGAAAGTTAGCTCGAAATTAGACTATTTTTCCATTCTATTTCAGTCAGATCTCTACCAAATCGCGTGAAATCGTTGAAAACAGTTTAAAAGCACATAAGAAGACTAAATATTGCACAATTACACTTCAAATTACTGTAGAACAAAAGTTAGCTCGAAAATTGGACTATTTTCCATTCGATTTCAGTCAGATCTTCACCAAATCGCGTGAAATCGTTGAAAAACAGTTTTGAAAGCACATGAGAATACTGAAATAATGCCACAAATACACTTCAATATGCTGTAGAACAGAAGTTAGGTCGAAATTAGACTATTTTCCATTCTATTTCAGTCAGATACCAACCAAAATTGCGCGAAATCGTTTTAAAAACAGTTTAAAAAGCACATTAGAAGACTAAAAAATGCACAATTACACTTCAAACTACTGTAGAACAAAAGTTAGCTCGAAATTAGACTATTTTCCATTCTATTTCAGTCAGATACCAACCAAATTGCGTGAAATCGTTTAAAACAGTTCAAAGCACATTAGAAGACTAAAAAAATGCACAATTACACTTCAAACTACTGTAGAAACAAGAGTTAGCTCGAAATTAGACTATTTTCCATCCTATTCCAGTCAGATACCAACCAAATTGCGTGAAATCGTTTAAAAACAGTTTGAAAGCACATAAGAAGACTAAAAAATGCACAATTACACTTCAAACTACTGTAGAACGAACGTTAGGTCGAAATTAGACTATTTTTCCATTCGATTTCAGTCAAATCTTCACCAAATCGCGTGAAATCGTTAAAACAGTTTAAAAGCACATAAGAAAACTAAAAAATGCACAATTACACTTCAAACTACTGTAGAAACGAACGTTAGGTCGAAATTAGACTATTTTCCATTCGATTTCAGTCAGATCTCTACCAAATCGCGTGAAATCGTTGAAAACAGTTTAAAAAAGCACATAAGAAGACTAAATATTGCACAATTACACTTCAAATTACTGTAGAAACAAAAGTTAGCTCGAAATTGGGACTATTTTCCATTCGATTTCAGTCAGATATCAACCAAATCGCGTGAAATCGTTAAAAACAGTTTTAAAAGCACATGAGAATACTAAATAATGCACATATACACTTCAATATGCTGTAGAAACAGAAGTTAGGTCGAAATTAGACTATTTTCCATTTTATTTCAGTCAGATACCAACCAAATTGCGTGAAATCGTTTAAAACAGTTCAAAAGCACATAAAAAGACTAAAAAAATGCACAATTACACTTCAAATTACTGTAGAACGAAAGTTAGCTCGAAATTAGACTATTTTCCATTCTATTTCAGTCAGATACCAACCAAATTTCGTGAAATCGTTTTAAAACAGTTTAAAAGCACAGAAGAAGACTAAAAAATGCACAATTACACTTCAAACTACTGTAGAACAAAAGTTAGCTGAGAAATTGGACTATTTTGCATTCGATTTCAGTCAGATATCAACCAAATCGCGTGAAATCGTTTAAAAACAGTTTAAAAGCACATGCGAATACTAAATAATGCACATTATACACTTCAATATGCTGTAGAACAGAAGTTAGGTCGGAATTAGACTATTTTTCCATTCTATTTCAGTCAGATACCAACCAAATTGCGTGAAATCGTTTAAAACAGTTCAAAAGCACATAAGAAGACTAAAAAATGCACAATTACACTTCAAACTACTGTAGAACGAAAGTTAGCTCGAAATTAGACCTATTTTCCATTCTATTTCAGGTCAGATACCAACCAAATTGCGTGAAATCGTTTAAAACAGTTTGAAGCACATAAGAAAACTAAAAAATTGCACAATTACACTTCAAAACTACTGTAGAACGAACGTTAGGTCGAAATTAGACTATTTTCCATTCGATTTCAGTCAGATCTCTACCAAATCGCGTGAAATCGTTGAAAACAGTTTAAAAGCACATAAGAAGACTAAATATTGCACAATTACACTTCAAATTACTGTAGAACAAAAGTTAGCTCGAAATTGGACTATTTTCCATTCGATTTCAGTCAGATCTTCACCAAATCGCGTGAAAATCGTTGAAAACAGTTTGAAAAGCACATGAGAATACTGAATAATGCACAAATACACTTCAATATTGCTGTAGAACAGAAGTTAGGTCGAAATTAGACTATTTTCCATTCTATTTCAGTCAGATACCAACCAAATTGCGCGAAATCGTTTAAAACAGTTTAAAAGCACATTAGAAGACTAAAAAATGCACAATTACACTTCAAACTACTGTAGAACGAACGTTAGGTCGAAATTGGACTATTTTGCATTCGATTTCAGTCAGATATCAACCAAATCGCGTGAAATCGTTAAAAAACAGTTTAAAAAGCACATGCGAATACTAAATAATTGCACATATACACTTCAATATGCTGTAGAACAGAAGTTAGGTCGAAATTAGGACTATTTTCCATTTTATTTCAGTCAGATACCAACCAAATTGCGTGAAATCGTTTAAAACAGTTCAAAAGCACATAAAAAGACTAAAAAATGCACAATTACACTTCAAATTACTGTAGAACGAAAGTTAGCTCGAAATTAGACTATTTTTCCATTCTATTTCAGTCAGATACCAACCAAATTTCGTGAAATCGTTTTAAAAACAGTTTAAAAAGCACAGAAGAAGACTAAAAATGCACAATTACACTTCAAACTACTGTAGAACAAAAGTTAGCTGAGAAATTGGACTATTTTGCATTCGATTTCAGTCAGATATCAACCAAATCGCGTGAAAATCGTTTAAAAACAGTTTAAAAGCACATGCGAATACTAAAATAATGCACATATACACTTCAATATGCTGTAGAACAGGAAGTTAGGTCGGAATTAGACTATTTTCCATTCTATTTCAGTCAGATACCAACCAAATTGCGTTGAAATCGTTTAAAACAGTTCAAAAGCACATAAGAAGACTAAAAAATGCACAATTACACTTCAAACCTACTGTAGAACGAAAGTTAGCTCGAAATTAGACTATTTTCCATTCTATTTCAGTCAGATTACCAAACCAAATTGCGTGAAATCGTTTAAAACAGTTTGAAAGCACATAAGAAAACTAAAAAATGCACAATTACACTTCAAACTACTGTAGAACGAACGTTAGGTCGAAATTAGGACTATTTTCCATTCGATTTCAGTCAGATCTCTACCAAATCGCGTGAAATCGTTGAAAACAGTTTAAAAGCACATAAGAAGGACTAAATATTGCACAATTACACTTCAAATTACTGTAGAACAAAAGTTAGCTCGAAATTGGACTATTTTTCCATTCGATTTCAGTCAGATCTTCACCAAAATCGCGTGAAAATCGTTGAAAACAGTTTTGAAAGCACATGAGGAATACTGAATAATGCACAAATACACTTCAATATGCTGTAGAACAGAAAGTTAGGTCGAAATTAGACTATTTTCCATTCTATTTCAGTCAGATACCAAACCAAATTGCGCCGAAATCGTTTTAAAACAGTTTAAAAGCACATTAGAAGACTAAAAAAATGCACAATTACACTTCAAACTACTGTAGAACAAAAGTTAGCTCGAAATTAGACTATTTTCCATTCTATTTTCAGTCAGATACCAACCAAATTGCGTGAAATCGTTTAAAAACAGTTCAAAAAGCACATTAGAAGACTAAAAAATGCACAATTACACTTCAAACTACTGTAGAACAAGAGTTTAGCTCGAAATTAGACTATTTTCCATCCTATTCCAGTCAGATACCAACCAAATTGCGTGAAATCGTTTAAAACAGTTTGAAAGCACATAAGAAGACTAAAAAATGCACAAATTACACTTCAAACTACTGTAGAACGAACGTTAGGTCGAAATTAGACTATTTTTCCATTCGATTTCAGTCAAATCTTCACCAAATCGCGTGAAATCGTTAAAAACAGTTTAAAAGCACATAAGAAAACTAAAAAATGCACAATTACACTTCAAACTACTGTAGAACGAACGTTAGGTCGAAATTAGACTATTTTCCATTCGATTTCAGTCAGATCTCTACCAAATCGCGTGAAATCGTTGAAAACAGTTTAAAAAGCACATAAGAAGACTAAATATTGCACAATTACACTTCAAATTACTGTAGAACAAAAGTTAGCTCGAAATTGGACTATTTTCCATTCGATTTCAGTCAGATATCAACCAAATCGCGTGAAATCGTTAAAAAACAGTTTAAAAAGCACATGAGAATACTAAATAATGCACATATACACTTCAATATGCTGTAGAACAAAAGTTAGGTCGAAATTAGACTATTTTCCATTCTATTTCAGTCAGATATCAACCAAATCGCGTGAAATCTTCGAAAACAGTTTAAAAGCACATAAGAAGACTAAATAATGCACAGTTACACTTCAAACTACTGTAGAACAAAAGTTAGCTCGAAAATTAGACTATTTTCCATTCGATTTGGTCAGATCTTTTACCAAACCGCGTGAAATCGTTGAAAACAGTTTAAAAGCACATGAGAATACTAAAATAATGCACAAATACACTTCAATATGCTGTAGAACAAAAAATAGGTCGAAATTAGACTATTTTCCATTCGATTTCAGTCAGATCTCTACCAAATCGCGTGAAATCGTTAAAATCAGTTTAAAAAGCACATAAGAAGACTAAATAATGCACAATTACACTTCAAACTACTGTAGAAACAAAAGTTAGCTCGAAATTGGACTATTTTCCATTGTATTTTCAGTCAGATATCAACCCAAATTGCATGAAATTGTTGAAAAACAGTTTAAAAGCTCATGAGAATACTAAATAATGCACAAATACATTTCAAACTACTGTAGAACAAAAGTTAGCTCGAAATTAGACTATTTTCATTCGATTTTCAGTCAGATATCAACCAAAATTGCATGAAATCGTTGAAAAACAGTTTAAAAGCTCATGAGAATACTAAATAATGCACAAATACATTTCAAACTACTGTAGAACAAAAGGTTAGCTCGAAATTAGACTATTTTCCATTCGATTTGAGTCAGATCTCTACCAAATCGCGTGAAATCGTTGAAAACAGTTTAAAAGCACATAAGAATACTGAATAATGCACAAATACACTTCAATATGCTGTGGAACAAAAGTTAGGGTCCGAAATTAGACTATTTTCCATTCTATTTCAGTCAGATACCAACCAAATCGCGTGAAATCGTTAAAAACAGTTTAAAAGCTCATAGGAAGACTAAAAAATGCACAATTACACTTCAAACTACTGTAGAACAAAAGTTAGCTCGAAATTAGGACTATTTTCCATTCGATTTCAGTCAGATCTCTACCAAATCGCGTGAAATCGTTAAAAACAGTTTCAAAGCACATGAGAATACTGAATAATGCACAATTACACTTAGCTCGAAATTGGACCTATTTTCCATTCTATTTCAGTCAGATATCAACCAAAATCGCGTGAAATCGTTGAAAACAGTTTTAAAAGCACATAAGAAGACTAAATAATGCACAGTTACACTTCAAACTACTGTAGAACAAAAGTTAGCTCGGAATTAGACTATTTTCCAATTCGATTTCAGTCAGATCTTTACCAAACCGCGTGAAATCGTTGAAAACAGT